>JAHWFP010053048.1:3625-18225 GCA_023313725.1 Lithobius niger | reverse complement strand
CTTGGTGCTGTTTCGTGTACTATCCCCAAAGCCAATCGAGACAGCAGCTACGTTCCTCGCTACCGCCCCAGCCGACCTTGGCGCTGTAAATGCGCGGATGGCGATTTACGCGTGGCTGTTATAAGGCAGGCGGAATATTATAAGGCA
Source organism: Lithobius niger (assembly GCA_023313725.1). NCBI lineage: Eukaryota > Metazoa > Arthropoda > Chilopoda > Lithobiomorpha > Lithobiidae > Lithobius > Lithobius niger. Next base: position 18,078 of record JAHWFP010053048.1, on the reverse strand, counting down.
GGCCGAGTGTCCCTTTAAACATTGAGGTAAACACAATCGTAGGCAAGCAACTAGTGGACAAGTTAAATTTGCAGCAGGGCTTCTTATAACTTTACAACATCATGCGACAGTATGGCAGTATGGTACTGTCAACCAGAATTAACAACCAGAATTCTGTTTGTTGCTAATGAAACTGAACTTTCGTCGTCTGCGCTACTCATTCCCACAGTGACTCATTCCCACAGTGTTGTTTTCGAGAATGTGGTCATCTTCAGATTCAGGTTCACTCTCAGAACTACTGTTAAATTTATCCAAAACTAAGTTGTGGTCAGAATCTACCTCGCTGTCGGAGTGTTTAACTACATGGTTCATCTTCTCTTTTTAACTGTATTTAGTGTCGCTTTTTACTTTAGGGGTAAAACTCTGGCTTGGTTTGGAGTGTTCTCTAGGTTTAGGAGATTTAGCGCTTCTGCTACTTTTCCTACACACAGTTCTCAGGTGACCTTGGGTGTGGCAACGGCCACGGACGTAGTCCTTGTATTTACAACGTGATTTCAGGTTTCCTGTTCCCCTACATCAAAAACAAGTGATATCACTAGCAGATTTAACTCTGAAATTAGCCTGCTTGGTTTCCTGAGTGACCTAGTTAATTTTCTTTACGAGACGCTCTTATTTCGGCTTGGTCAGCCTCAGCTGATTCTAAAAATGAGGCTAGGGAAACGGTCGCATTTAAGTCTAGCGTTTCTTTCAATAATTCTCTTTGTATTCGGTCGGAATGGACTGGACCATGGCCGTAGCTATGGGGGGTGGGGGCAGTTGCTCTCCCTTAAATTTTCGAGGGGCGTAAAATCGATACTTAAATTGACGTAAAAAAGAGTGAAGTTTTATTTTATTCATGAAAAGCTTTATTGTTTTTGGAATGTCCATATTTGATTGATGATACTCTAGTGGGGCTTTGCAGTTGCACGGTTAAACAGACACCTCATTTGCAGTAACACACTTTTCGGATCCTTTTTAACAAACCAAGGTAGCTAAGATGAAGGACAGAAGGTGAAGATATGTAGGGAAGCCCAACCATACTTCCAGGGGCAGCCAGGAATGCTTACGCTTTGGCTATCCTCCATACTGCAAGCAACGGACTCTGCTTGCGTTTGTGGTAGCAACTTTAAAAAAAAATTCTGCTAAACCTATACAAGGTGGCTTACCGAACTACGTTATTTCTAGTGTATGATTTTTGCTGTTGGCTTATTTTCAATTAACCTTAATATTATTTCCAGCGATTTATGTCTATTTATTTCTCCTTTATTGAGCCTTGTGAGTGTATGATTTGTCTTCCCTAGCCATTTCTATGACCGAGTGAATTTCGGTCGAATGGAGCCCTGATCACGGTTGTGACCTTAATAACGGGTTCAGTGAGCTATCTTTATGCCAGTGGAGGATGTGGCCATAGCGATTAAGGCGCTATGCAAGTGATCTGGGGGCGAACCGGGTAGCCGGGTAGCCGGTTCGAATCCGGGTCATGCCACTCCGACGAACCGTAAGTGCATAAAGGTGGCTTACTGAACTACGTTATTTCTAGTGTATGATTTTCGCTGTTGGCTTATTTTCAATTTTCCTTAAACCTATATAACAAAAATACAAATTTACTGTCTACAATTTTCAGTAAAAAAAATATTGAAAAATAAACCGAATCAAACTAATTTTTTCTCGCTTTTTTGTAGCGTCAACTGCTGAACAGTGCCACACTTTTTAGGGACGAATTTTATGAACACTATTACACAGTAACGTTTAAGCTAGACTAACTAAGCAAATACTTCGTATTTTACATTATTCTGCTGGCCATGCCGTGATTGTTGACAGCGAGCCACTTTCTTTCCACTTCCCCCCCCCCCCCGCCAACCATCTTCACCTCCCGACCTTTTTCTGATTCAACACAGATTCGATGTTGTTGGCCATAAACGATGAGTTGAAGTATACATTCAGAATGATTAGATATTTTTAAAAATAGTTTACAGCTGGCTTAATAATTTCAACCTTCCTAAATTGTTCAGCATCCGAGACCTAAAGCCAAACTTTAGGGGACTTCGAGTATTTCATGCTGTAGTGAATCTAACACTAAGATCAGGGAGAAAAAATATTAGGTTTCGGAACCTTCCCAGAGCTGTTTTATAGCTAAATAAAAAAAATAAATGAAAAATAAAAATGAATGGAAAACTTCAACTGAAATAACTAATAAAGTATAAACAAACACTCATCGGAGTATCCGGGGGCTGAAGTTTCATTTCGCTTAATTTCCAAAGTACATTCATGCTGTACTGTGTCGTGCATACTCGAGCAGTTTTATATATTTTTAAGAATTAACTCACATTAGGTTAAATCGAACAAAATATACCGAAAAGCATAATGAAAACAAACTGGTAATTTTCCCTATGCAGAAAAGTAAATAAAATAAAATAAAATAAAAGTACACGTTGATGTTCTTTTTGAAAATAAAAATTGCCCCAAGAAAAAGATTCCTGTTATAGCCTATACTGGTCATCAAAGTGAACACAATTTTCACAACTTCAGTAATTCTTTAAAGTTGGTGTAAGTTCGTACGTTCAGCCATCTACGAATGCTATGGGCAGTTCTATTCAAAGCAACGTGCAAAGAACAATGAGTTTCTGATCAGCACTTTAACCCTCAATTCAAAGAAAATATTGTGAAAGGTTAGACAAGTGAGCCAATACTGTTTGAGCTGGGACAATTTTCTCGCTTACTAGCTTTTACTTGGTGAATACTAAATCTGCTGGCTGCTTCTCGCCTTTGTCGGAGAATGCGGCTTTCAAGTTGTCTATACGTAGTAACCATGGCAACAACGCGGACGCATATTTTCTCCTCGTGCCTCGCGACACGACGTACGATGCTTGCAACATGACAGCGTCGATTTATGACAACAAGAAAACAATTTTTACTGCAGTACACGACGACGGACAGATTCCTAAATACCGGCATTCGAAGGTTTGTCTTCGAATCGATAACTCCGAAATGGACGCCATGTTGGATTTTGAATTCTCGCTGCTAGTAGCTATTTATTCTGCCGTCGTTTGATCATTGCTAGAAGCTGTTTTTTCAGCGAGAATAGCAAATTTTGGAAATAGCGTGAAATGGCAACAATGTTGTAGCAATGTTTAAAATGACTGTTGCACTTTGTTCTTTGTCCGTGTTGTTGTTTATAATACATTTATACCACGGCTGTGACGTCACGCTAACTCAACGCCATGCTAAATTTCCGTTGGTTAAATCCCGTTAACCAACACCGGCAGTGTGCGTCATCGCAAAAAGTGTGGGTTATCAAGTTACCTCACACTTTTGCCGATAACCCACACTTTGCCAATAACCCACACTTTTGACACTTCCGGATCACGCGACCGGGAACACACACCAACGACCAAATACATCGTGAAAAAAAAAGCGTAACGCAATAAAAACGCACAAAACTTAATTACTTAAAAGAAATGAAATCCCATCCCTGCAAACTCGCGGCAAAATCATCGCAGCCGTGGTTTAAAAATCGATAATCAACAGTTTTTAACTAATAACTAACACTTAATTTGTTGTCTATTACCGCAATCATTTAATAGAAACGGGAAATTAATCGTAAATAAATAACGGTTGCCTAGCAAATAGCTTTCGGCGAGCGAGAAGAGCTCGTTGCGTAAACGAGCCCTAAATCGGAAAATCGAAGGTAGAAGCCCGCTGACAGGGCAGAAAGCTCGCAAGGCACATAACACATCAGCAATAATTTTCGACACCTGTATTTTTGTGTCTTGATCACAAATACACTGGAATTACAATTTACAGGTGGGAAACCCACACTAACCAAGTCAGGTTGCGGCCATATTGCAAGTGTTGCGTCACAGTAACGAATAACGCTGAAATATATTACATACAAAATTGGTGAATTGAAAAAAAATAAGCGTCTTTCCCATGCCAGGAATAAAACCCAGGCCTCCCGGGTGAATGCCAGATACCCTCACCACTATACAACATCGGATCACCTGAAAGTTTCAAATTACACTGAATTAATTACCTATAAGTAGAGGCGACTTGAAAAAGAAATACGTTTTTCCAGTGATGGGAATCGAACCCCAGCATTTTGGGTAGACGCCAGATACCGTAACCACTAGACACCATGGGATGGCAAGGAAATGCTGACTGGCACACAAATAATACACTTACACGAAGAGGTGACTACAAAAAGAAGATGTTTTCCTCACGCCAAGAATTGATCCACAGCCTTCTTGGTGAGAGTCAGACATCCTAACCAATAGACAACATGGGATCACCGAACGGCGTTAAACTACACCGAAAAAATTACGTACTAGTAGAGGTGACTTGAAAAAAGAAAATGTTTTTCCCAAGGCAGGAATCGAACCAGTGCCCTCTGGGAAAAAGCCAGATACCCTCACCACTAGACAACATTGGTTATCCCGCAGTTAGTGAATGACACTGAACGAATACACATACGAAAAGAGGTGACTAGAAAACGAAAATGTTTTTCACGTGCCGGGAATCGAACACTGGTCTTCTGGGTGAGAGCCAGATGCCCTAACCAAAAGACAACATGGGATTACCAAACAGTATTAAAATATAACGAAATAATTACGCACTAGTAGAGGTGACTTATAAAATAAAATGTTTTTCCCATGCTAAGAATCGAACCTGGGCCTTCTGGGTGAATTACTGGGAACTATGGAGCCTTCGTCAGCATCTGATGTCACCACCAACCGGCCAATGACTGGCAAATTATAGCACAGATCACTGACGTAGGCACGCGGCTCCTCTGATCTAGATTCGTACGAACTGGATAACAAGCTTGCATAGTCATGTCGGCATGCGAATTTAGCGTAGACTTAGGCTACTTGTTTGGACAATCGTTCACGACTTTGATGCTTAGTATTTTTTTTGGAGGGGGAAGAGAAATATTTAAAACAACTTCTACTGTATGACATTTTTTTGTTGTCAGGGGAGGGGAGTGGGGGGGGGCGCAAATTCATAAAACTACTTTTGGGCAATGACTGTGCTATCTAGATACTTCATCCTTATCAGTCGTGCGACGTGGCAGTCGGATAAATGAAATGTTAAAAACGCGGAGACTAAACGGTTTGGAGGCTTCCCGTTTTGTAAAACTGCCAACGATGCTGGATATTTTTAATGTTGATTCAGTTCACAAGTGTTCTAATTAAACTTACAGTTTAAAATGAAACCGATTGAAGAATCGTAGTGGGCTCGTCTTTAATTGAGAGGTGGGCGCCGCCATGCCATCCGACGCAGTTGACCAAAACATGTATGGGGATCGATGCAAAAAAGCTAGAAATGCAAGCGACCACTCGTTTTACAGTTGCATACGCGTCGTGGAACCGCGGCCAAGAAATCATTTGGGTGTTAGGATTGTATTCTTAGGAGGAGTAATTATTCACACATGTTAGACAACTAGCAGCCATATCGATCGCTGTATTCACAAGGGAAAACTAATCGACTCCCACTATAATTGGTTTAATCAAGTTTATTTCTTTTAGATTATATAATAGAGATCGCTGTTGCAGTATGTGATATAGGTGTGTGGCTCAACATTTTCGTTGGTGGCGGTGTCGAGTCTTATACCAAAGCAGTATTATGAACCTTTTAATCTTCTGACTATTGTTAAAAACTATCGTACTGATGATTGTTTGGCTTGCAGTTAAACGACTATTAACGCGACCACTATTTGCTCAATAAATCTGAATCTAAATCTAAATCTAAATCTAACGCCTTATTATTAATATTTTAAGAGGCGGACTACATTTGGCACAGCAGTTCCTGTAAACAATGTGGGAATTATTGCCAGCGAAAGCTCAAACAACGGTGGCCAAACGTGCTGTTTTATATTTACTCGCAGGGATGGCCCACATCTTTAGTGTTGGCTGTGAAAAGAGGCTAATAACTAAACAAAAACTAGATGCTGAAGCAAACGAAAGCTTGTTAACGTAAATTTGACACGTAGCATATCCTATATTTAAAAAAAGGCTAAAATAAGAAAAAGGCCAACACAGAGCAGCAGTACGTCACACCAAACGACAAACAGCCCAACTTAGCCCATTAAGTATTGCACCCAGATTTCTTACAAATGTGGTAACGTCATTAAAATAAAAAATAAATATAAGTTTGAAATGAAGTCGATCCGTTCGCTCCGCCTACAATGGGCCCGAAGCCTGTTTCCTAGCACCGAAATAAATACGTGTTAGTAGAGGCGACTTGAAAAAGAAAAGTTTTTTTACATGCCAGGAATTGAACACTGGGTCTGGGTGAAAGTCAGATATCCTAACCAGTAGACAACATGGGATTGCTAGGAAGCACTGAATAACACTGAGATAATTCACATACAAGAAGAAGTGAATAGAAAAAGGAACTGTCCTCCCATGCCACTAATCGAACAACATTATTCTGGGTGAGAGCAGGATATCCTAATCACTAGACGACATGGGATTACCAAACAGTATAAAATTACACCGAAATATTTACGTACAAGTGTCCTGAACAAAAAAATGTTTAACCCATGCCAGGAAACGAACCCGGGCCTTCTGGGTGAAACCACAATAGAACATGGGATAGCCTGAAACGGTTGAATGACACTGAAATAATTCACATATAAAAAGAGGTAACTAGAAAAAGAAAATGTTTTTTCCGTGCCGGGAATCGAACACTGGTCTTCTGGGTGGGAGGCAGATGTCCTAACCAAAGGACAACATGGCATTACCAATGAGTGCTAAATTATACAGATATAATTTTGTACTAGTAGACGTGACTTGAAAAAGTCATGCCTGGAATCGTATCGTTACCACTGAAATAATTCACATACGAAAAGCGGTACCTAGAAAAAGAAAATGTTTTTCCCGTGCCGCGAATCGAACACCGGTGTTCTGTGGGAGAGCCAGATGTCCTAACCAAAGGACAACATGGGATTACCAAATAGCGTTAAACTATACCGAAATAATTATGTGTTAGTAGAGGCGACTTGAAAAAGAAAATGTTTTTCCCATGCCGGGAAACGAACCCAGGGGTTCTAGGTGAGAGCCAGATATCCTAACCAAAAAACAACATTTGACAGCCAAAAAGCGGTGAATGACACTGAAATAATTCACATACGAAAAGCGGTGACTAGACAAAGAAAATGTTTTTCCCGTGCCGGGAATCGAACATCAGTCTTCTGTGTGAGAGCCAGATGTCCTAACCAAAAGACAACATGGGATTACCAAAGAGTATTAAATTATACCAAAATAATTACGTACTAGTAGAGGTTACTTGAAAATGGAAATGTTTTTCCCATGCCAGGAATCGAACCCAGGCTTTCTGGGTGAAAGCCAGATATCCGAAGCACTAGACAACATGCGATAGCCAGAAACGGTTGAATGACACTGATGTAATTCCCATACAAAAAGAGGTGACTAGAAAAAGAAAATGCTTTTTTCGTGCCAGGAATTGAACTCTGGGCTTCTGGGTGAAAGCCAGATATCCTAACCACTAGACAACATGGGATTACTAGGAAGTGCAGAATAACACTGAAATAATTCACATACAAGAAGAAGTGAATAGAAAACGAAACTGTGTTCCCATGCCGGCAATCGAACACCATTATTCTGGGTGAGAGCAGGATATCCTAATCACTAGACGACATGGGATTACCAAACAGTATAAAATTACACCGAAATATTAACGTACAAATATCCTGAACAAGAAAATGTTGTTCCAATGCCGGGATTCGAACCCAGGCCCAATGGGTGAGAGCCAGATACCCTAACCACTAGACAACATGGGATTGCTAAATAGTGTTAAATATACCGAAATAATTACGTACTAGTAGAGGCGACTTGAAAAAGAAAATGTTTTCCCATGCCGGATTAAACCTGGGTATTCTGGGCAAAGCCAGATATCCTCACCACTAAACAACAAAGGAAAACTAGAAAGCGGTGAATGACACTGACATAATTCACATACGAAAAGCGGTGGCTAGAAAAAGAAAATGTTTTTCCCATGCCGGGAATCGAACCTAGGCCTTCCGGGGGAGAGCCAGATATCCTAAACACTAGGCAACAAGGGGTAAACAACAAACGTTAAAGAAAACCGAAATAATTACGTACTAGCAGAGGCGACTTGGAAAAGAAAAGGTTTTTCCTATGCCGGGAATCGAACCTGGGTATTCCAGGTAAACCCAGATAAACTCACCACTAGACAACATGGGACTGCCGAAAACGGTTGAATGACACTGAAATAATTCACATACAAAAAGAGGTGACTAGAAAAAGAAAATGTTTTTTCCGTGCCGGGAATCAAACACTGGTCTTCGGGGAGAGATCCAGACGCCCTAACCAATGGACAACATGGCATTACCAAACTGAAATAAATTATACCGAAATAAATACATGTTAGTAGAGGCGACTTGAAAAAGAAAAGGTTTTTCCCATGCTGGGAATTGAACACTGGGCTTTCGGGTGAAGGTAAGATATCCTAACCAGCAGACAACATGGGATTCCCTGGAAGGGCTGAATAACACTGAAATAATTGACATTCAAGAAGAAGTGAATAGGAAAAGAAACTGTCTTCCCATGCCGGTAATCGAACACCATTATTCTGAGTGAGAGCAGGATATCCTAATCACTAGACGACAAGGGATTACCAAACAGTATAAAATTACACCGAAATATTTACGTACAAGTGCACTGAACAAGAAAATGTTGTACCCATACCTGGAATTGAACCCGGGCCTTCTGGATGAGAGCCCCATAGCCTAACCAACAGACAACATGGCATAACAGAAAAGCATTAAACTATACTGAAATAATTACGTCCTAGTAGAGGCGACTTGCAAAAGAAACGGTTTTTCCCATGGCGGGAATTGAATACGGGCATTCTGGGTGAAATCCAGATATCCTAACCACTAGACAACTTGGCATTGTTGGGAAGCGCTGAATAACACTGAAATAATGCACATACAAAAGGAAGTGAATAGAAAAAGAAACTGCCTTCCCATGCCGGTAATGGAATACCATTATTCTGGGTGAGAGCTGGATATCCTCATCACTATACGACATGGGATTACCAAACAGTATAAAATTACCCCGAAATATTTACGTACAAGTGTCATGAACAAGAAAATGTTGTTCCTATGCCGGGAAACGAACCCAGGCCCTCTGGGTAAGAATCAAATATCCTAACCACTAGATAACATGGGATTACCAAAAAGCGTCAAACTATACCGAAATAATTACGTACTAGTAGAGGCAACTTGAAAAAGAAAAGGTTTTTCTCATGACAGGAATCGAACCTGGGCATTCTGGGTAAAGCCTGATATCCTCACCTCTAGACAACATAGAAACACCAAAAAGCGGCGAATGACACTGACATAATTCACATACGAAAAGTAGTGACTAGAAAAAGAAAATGTTTTTCCCATGCTGGGAATCGAAACCAGGCCTGCCGGGTGAGAGCCAGATATTCTAAATAATAGACAACAAGGGACTACCAACAAAAATTAAACAAAACCGAAATAATTACGTACTAGCAGAGGCACCTTGGATAAGAAAAGATTTCCCCATGCCGGGAATCGAACCTGGGTATTCTGGGTAAAGCCAGATAAACTCACCACTAGACAATGTGGGAGAATGAGGCAGTTGAAGCAGTTGAATGACACTGAAATAATTCACATACAAAAAAAGGTGACTAGAAAAAGAAATCGCTTTTTCCGTGCCAGGAAACGAACACTGGTCTTCCGGGCGGGAGCCAAACGTCCTAACCAAATGACAACATGGAATTACCAGGCTGAATAAAATTATACCGAAATAAATACGTGTTAGCAGAGGCGACTTGAAAAAGTAAAGGTTTTTCCCATGCCGGGAATTAAACACTGGGATTCTGGGTGAAGGCAAGATATCCTAACCACTAGACAACATGGGATTGCTAGAAAGCGCAGAATAACACTGAAATAATTGACATACAAGAAGAAGTGAATAGAATAAGAAACTATCTTCCCATGCCGGTAATCGAACACCATTATTCTGAGTGAGAGCAGGATATCCTAATCACTAGACGACATGGGATTACTGAACTGTATAAAATTACACTGAAATATTTACGTACAAGTGTCCTGAACAAGAAAATGTTGATCCCATGCCTTGAATCAAACCCGGGCATTCTGGATGAAAGCCCCGTAGCCTAACCAATAGACAACATGGGATTACCGAAAAGCGTTAAACTATACTGAAATAATTACGGGTTACTAGAGGTGACTTGCAAAAGAAACCGTTTTTCCCATGGCGGGAATTGAACACGGGCATTCTGGGTGAAAGCCAGATATCCTAACCACTAGACAACTTGGTATTGACGGGAAGTGTTGAATAACACTGAAATAATTCACATACAAAAAGAAGAGAATAGAAAAAGAAACTGTCTTCCTATGCCGGTCATGGAATACCATTATTCTGGATGAGAGTAGATTATCCTAATCACTAGACGACATGGGATTACCAAACAGTATAAAATTACACCGAAATATTTACAAACAAGTGTCATGAACAAGAAAATGTTGTTCCCATGCTGGGAATCGAACCCAGGCCCTCTGGGTGAGAGCCAGATATCCTGACCACTAGATAACATGGGATTACCAAATAGCGTTAAACTATACCGAAATAATTACGTACTAGTTGAGGCGACTTGAAAAAGAAAAGGTTTTTACCATGCTGGGAAACGAACGCGGGTTTTCCGGGTGAAAGCCACTTACATAACACTTACCACTACACAACATTTGGTAGCTATGAAGAGGTGAATGACACTGAAATATTTCAGATACGAAAAGTAGTGACTAGAAAAAGAAAATATTTTTCTCGTGCTGGGAATCGAAGACCGGTCTTCTGTGTGAGAACCAGATGTCATAACTAAAAGACAACATGGGATTACCGAACAGTATTAAATTATACCGAAATAATTACGTACTAATAGAGGTGACTTGAAAAAGAAAATGTTTTTCCGATGCCGGGAATCGAACCCAGGAATTCTGGGTGAGAGCCAGTTATCCTAACCACTAGACAACTTGGGATTGCTTGGAAGGGCCGAATAACACTGAAATAATTCACATACAAGAAAAAAGTGATTAGACAAAGAAACTGTCTTCCCATGCCGGTGATCGAACACCATTATTCTGGGTTAGAGCAGGATAGCCTAATCACTAGATGACATGGGATTACAAAACAGTATGAAATAACACCGAATTGAACCCGGGCCTTCTGGATGAAAGCCAGATATCCTAACCACTAGACAACATGGGATTGCTAGGAATCGCTGAATAACACTGAAATAATTCACATACAAGAAGAAGCGAATAGAAAAAGAAACTGTCCTCCCATGCCGGTAATCGAACACCATTATTCTCGGTGAGAGCAGGATATCCTAATCACTAGACGACATGGGATTGCCAAACAGTATAAAATAACAGCCGAAATATTTACGTGCAAAGGTCCTGAACAAAAAATTGTTTTTCGCATGCCGGGAATCGAACATGGATGAAAGCCAGATACCCTAACCACTAGACAACATTGGGTTGCCAGGAAGTGCTGAATAACCCTGAAATAATTCACATACAAGAACAAGTGAATAGAAAAAAAAAACTGTCTTCCTATGCCGGTAATCGAACATCATTGTTCTGGGTGAGAGCAGGATAGCCTACTCAGTAGACGACATGGGGTTGCCAAATAGTATAAAATTACACCGAAATATTTACGTACAAGTGTCCTGAACAAAAAAAAGTTTTTTCCTATGCCGGGAATTGAACCGGGGATTCCTGAATGAAAGCCAGATATCCTAACCACTAGACAACATGGCATTGCTAGGAAGTGCTGAATAACACTGAAATAATTTACATACAAGAAAAAAGTGATTAGTAAAAGAAACTGTCTTCCCATGCCGGTAATCGAACACCAGTATTCTGGGTGAGAGCAGGATAGCCTACTCAGTAGACGACATGGGATTGCCAAACTGTATAAAATTACACTGAAATATTTACGTACAAGTGTCATGAACAAGAAAATGTTGTTCCCATGCTGGGAATCGAACCCAGGCCCTCTGGGTGAGAGCCAGATATCCTGACCACTAGATAACATGGGATTACCAAATCACGCTAAACTATACCGAAATAATTACGCACTAGTTGAGGCGACTTGAAAAAGAAAATGTTTTTCCCATGCCGGTAATCAAACCCAGGCCTTCTGTGTGAGAGCCAGACATCCAAACCACTAGACAACATGGAATTGCTAGGAAGTACTGAATAACACTGAAATAATTCACATATAAGAAAAAATAAAATAGAAAAAGAAACTGTCTTCCCATGCCGGTAATCGGACACCATTATTCTGGGTGAGAACTGGATATCCTAATCCCTAGATGACATGGGATTACCAAACAGTGTAAAATTAAACCGAAATATTTACGTATAAGTGTCCTGAACAAGAAAATGTTTTTTTCTATGCCGGGAATTGAACCCGCAATTCCTAGATGAAAGCCAGATATCCTAACCACTAGACAACATGGAATTGCTTGGAAGTGCTGAATAACACTGAAATAATTCACATACAAGAAAAAAGTGAATGGAAAAAGAAACTGTCTTCCCATGCCGGTAATCGGACACCATTATTCTGGGTGAGAACAGGATATCCTAATCCCTAGATGACATGGGATTACCAAACAGTGTAAAATTAAACCGAAATATTTACGTACAAATGTCCTGAACAAGAAAATGTTTTTTTCTATGCCGGGAATTGAACCCGCAATTCCTAGATGAAAGCCAGATATCCTAACCACTAGACAACATGGAATTGCTAGGAAGTGCTGAATAACACTGAAATAATTCACATACAAGAAAAAAGTGAATGGAAAAAGAAACTGTCTTCCCATGCCGGTAATCGAACATCATTGTCCTGGGTGCGAGCAAGATAGCCTAATCACTAGACGACATGGGATTGCCAAACAGTATAAAATTGCAATGAAATATTTACGTACAAAGGTCCTGAAGAAGAAAATGTTTTTCCCGTACCGGGAATCGAACACCAGTCTTCTGTGTGAGAGCCAGATGGCCTAACCAAAAGACAACACGGGCTTACCAAACAGTACTACATTATACCGAAATAATTACGTACTAGTAGGACTGCTTGAAAAAGAAATGTTTTTCTTAAACCGGGAATCGAACTCGGGCCTTCTGGGTGACACTAGACAACATGGGATTACCAAACGGCGTGAAACTATTCCAAAATAGTTACGTGTTAGTACAGGCGACTTGAAAAGGAAAATGTTTCCACCATGCCGGTAATTGAACCCGGGCCTTCTGGGTGAAAGCCAGATATTCTAACCACTAGACAACACGGGATTACTAGGAAGTGCGGAATAACACTGAAATACTTCACATAGAAGAAGAAGTGAATAGAAAAAGAAACTGACTTCCCATGCCGGTAATCGAACACCATTATTCTCGGTGAGAGCAGGACATCCTAATCACTAGACGACATGCCGAACAGTATAAAATTAAACCGAAATATTTACGTGCAAAAGTCCTGAACAAGAAAATGTTTTTCCCATGCCGGGAATCGAACCCAGGCCTTCTGGGTGAAAGCCAGATATCCTAACCACTAGACAACATCGGATTGCTAGGAATCGCTGAATAACACTGAAATAATTCACATACAAGAAGAAGCGAATAGAAAAAGAAACTGTCTTTCCATGCCGGTAATCGAACACCATTATTCTCGGTGAGAGCAGGACATCCTAATCACTAGACGACATGCCAAACAGTATAAAATTAAACCGAAATATTTACGTGCAAAAGTCCTGAACAAGAAAATCTTTTTTCCATGCCGGGAATTGAACCGGGGCCTTCTGGGTGAGTGCCAGATAAACTAACCACTAGACAACGTGGGATTACCAAGTAGTGTTGAACTATACCGAAATAATTACGGCTTAGTAGAGACGACTTGAAAAAGAAAATGATGTTCCCATGGGGGGTATTGAACCCGGGCCTTCTGGGTGAAAGCCAGATATCCTAACCACTAGACAACATGGGATTGCTAGGAAGCGCTGAATAACACTGAAATAATTCACTTACAAGAAAAAATTAAATAGAACAAGAAACTGTCTTCCCATGCCGGTAATCTAGTGAACAGGATATCCTAATCACTAGATGACATGGGATTACCAAACAGTATAAAATTACACCGAAATATTTACGTACAAGTTTCCGGAACAAGAAAATGTTTTTTCCTATGCCTAAAATTGAACCCGGTCTTCCTGGATGAAAGCCAGATATCCTAACCACTAGACAACATGGAACTGCTAGGAAGCAACGAATAACAATAAAATAATTTACTTACTAGAACAAGTGAATAGAAAAAGAAACTGTCTTCCCATGCCGGTAATCG
>JAHWFP010053047.1:0-11689 GCA_023313725.1 Lithobius niger | reverse complement strand
CCCCCCCCCCCCTCCAATCCCACGCATTTCATTTCCTCAGGCATACTGAATTCTTCCTCTTTAAAACAAACTTAGTTCCTTAACCTCCTCCTCAATTACGGGGACGTCCATTTTATTCATTGGGTCGGGGAAGGAAGGGGAGGGGGGAGAAGGGTTAACAGTTTCCTATCCGCTCCGGGGTAAAAAAGTCTTGATGTCAAAATGACAGGATGTTCCGGTGAGCAGGAATCCATCTTCATAGGTGAAGTACTTAAGAGAGTTGCGAAATTTGGGTGATGTAATTGTAATGATGGGAGGAGAAGCCACTTATTGAACAAGAAATGCATTATCTTGCCACTTGATATCCACGACGAGTAAAGTAAAAAGCACTTTACAAATTAAAAAAGACGAGGGTAACCATTAAGTGGAAGTGATGTCGAAATTCAGGACATGTCGCTCCCCAGTTCCGAGACGTTCTCAAGTCAGGGAAACTAAACCATCACAAACTATTCTAAGGCAAAAAAAAGTGCCATTGAAGAAATACGTTGGTTAAGGTACCTAAGAAACTAGTTCATAAGAAAGTAAGGTTTCGAATTAATCCTTGCAGAACATAAGGATGTAGGTTGTCATATTACAATACGTAAAGTACTAAAACGCTTTAAAAAAAAAAGCACAAAAATGTGTCAACACAATTCAGACGAATGTGTCAAGAGCAACAACTAACTCAGAATGGGAAAAATAGGAGAGGGTGTGGTCTTAAATAATGGGACCTTCCATATTCGTAGTCTTGAAGCTATAGGAGTGGAGAAAACAAGCTATGGGTCTCTTTTAACTTCCGTTTTGCTAAAAACTTTACCTACCGAGGTTATGATTGATTACAGCAAAGAGCAAGGGGGCGATAGTTCTTCTGCTGGTTTGGAGGTGCTGATGGATTACCTCAAGACGGAAATCACAGTCCGAGAAGAAGTTGTGTCTATGGAAGTCGGCGTACATTCATTCGAACCTCTGTGTCTCAATTCTTAGGACTGCAGAAATTTGGCAAAGAAAAGGTCAAGTTGAATGTGTTTGGTGAAGAGCAAAAAGAAAGCCTGAATTTCAAGCGTGTGAGACTCAATTTGGAAAATAGTGTCAGCGGGGATAACTTTGTAGTTGAAGCTCTAGAGTCTGACAAAATTTGCCTGTACTCTCAAGTTCTTCCTAGTGAACAGGTGGTGTCATGCTTGCAATTAGTTGGGATACAGCTTTCTGACTTACCTGAAGATGACACTGATTAATCCCAAGTGATTGACATTCTTGTTGGAGCAGATATGTACTGGCGAATAGTCACTGGAAAAACACACAGGTTAACTGACTCAATTGTTGCAGTTGAAAGTCGTCTGGGATGGATGCTTCATGGACTGTGTGATTCGTTTGACCAGGATAGTGTTCAGCAAGTGCTTCACATAGGAGTAAGTCAAGAAGAGGAAGATTCACAGATCCTGCAGCAGTTTTGGCAGATAGACAGCATGGGGATACAAGAGACAAAATATAAGGATGACACTGGGAATGAGGTACTCCGTTATTTTACTGAGACAATTAAACTAATCAATGACCGATATGAAATTAGGTTACCCTGGAGGGAGAACCGGCTTGAGTTGGATTCAAATTGGGAGGTAGCTCACGAACGTTTCAAACGGCTGATAAAACGATTGAAAACAGATACACCTCTTTTTCAGCGTTATGAGAAAGCTATGAGAGAGTACATGAACAATGGTCATGCTGAATTAGTAACTGAAGAAATGTATGGAAATAAACCACTCTACTATTTGCCACACCATGCCGTAATAGAGAAGGATAGAAAGACAACTAAACTGAGGGTGGTTTTTGATGCCTCGTCTCATGCCCCTGGAAGCTTATCACTCAACGACTGCTTGTGGCCTGGTCCGAGTTTGAACCAAGACATCCTGAAGATACTGCTGAGATTTCGGACATACACAATAGTCCTCATTGGAGACATTGAAAAGGCATTCCTTCAGATTTCGTTGGATGAGGAGGATCGCAATGCAACTTTGTTCAATAATTTAGTTCAATAATTTCTCGTCTTTCCACCGTCTCATAAGGGTTGTTGCTAGGGTTCAGCGCTTCATTCGAAACCTCAGAGGACAGCAAAAATCAGTTTGTCAGCGGAGGAAATTTCGGAAGCAGAGGAACTTTGTGTGCAAGTAGTTCAAGAAGAAAATTTCCCAGAAGCGGTGAAACAGCTTAAAGAAACTGGGACAATTTCTAGTTTTTCAGATATCAAAACACTCAATCCGTTTCTAGATGACAAGCGCATTATGCGTCTGGGTGGTAGACTTGCATTCTCAGAGTTGTCTAGTGACGAACAAAATCCCATCATTCTACCTGCAAGAAGTGCCTTCGGTGATTTGTGGATTTTAAATTGTCACAAACGTCTCTTTCACACAGGAGTTAGAGACACCTTGTTGGAACTGCGGGAGTGAGTTTGGATGATTCGTGGGCGACAGTCTGTAAAAAGAGTGCTTCGTAACTGTTTTATTTGTCGTCGAAATCGAGCTAAAACAGCAAAGCAAATTGAAGCTCCTTTACCTAAAGACAGGGTTACAAATTCGGAACCATTTCTTTTCACGGCAGTTGATCTTGCCGGGCCTTTGTTTGTGAAGTTTAAAAGAAAAAAGACAGCACAAAAGGTCTTCATAGCCGTTTTCACATGTATGGTAACAAGGGCCATTCACGTAGAACTTGTGTCAAGTTTAACAAGTGCTCACTTTATATTAGCCTTACGACGTTTTGTGTCTCGCCGTGGAATATGCAAAACCCTTTATTCGGACAATGCAAAAACCTTCAAAAGGGCAGAAAAGGATTTGCAAAAGTTGTGGAAGTTACTTCCAGGACAAGAAGCACGTGAATACTTTGGGGCACATGGGATTGAGTGGAAATACATTGCAGAACGAGCAGCCTGGTGGGGAGGTGCGTGGGAACGAATGATTCAAACTGTGAAAAGAAGTTTACGCAAAGTGCTAGGGAGAATTTGCGTCACCTATGAAGAGTTGCTCACAATTCTCACCGAGAATTGAGGCAATGATAAACTCTCGTCCGCTAACCTTTCTAGGGGATGACCCTGAAGACGAGTTGCCCTTAACTCCTGGACATTTTTGGGTTGGTAAAAGAGTATGTGCCTTGCCTCGACCCCGTGAAGAATTTGTGGTGCCAAAATCAAAGGATGACATGCCAAAAAGATGGTGTTACCGTCAACGTCTTCTTGACCACTTTTGGAGAAGATGGATGCAGGAGTATTTAATGTTCCTGAAGTCTGCGCACCTGGTAAAGCAGCCTTCAGGGGTGTTTGCGTTCAAGGTAGGAGACCTCGTTTTGGTTCAAAGTGAAAAGTTACAGCGCCATTTGTGGAAGATGGGCCGAATCCAGCAGGTTGCCGTGGGACGAGATGGTAACATACGATCATGTGTGATTCGGATGCCACATGGAAAATTAATTAGGAGAGCCATTCAACATTTGATTCACCTTGAACTCTAGTTAAACTTTTTGCGGGGGAGTGTGTTGTATATTGAGTGAATACACGCAAATTTACCCTAACTACAGCAGTTCATCATAAGTTTATTTCGTGTTAATACAAAATACAAGTTTTATTAGTTTAGTTTTGCGGGGGAGTGTGTTGTATATTGCGTGGATAACATACGTTAAGGCAATATTGTTATCCACGCAATATACAACAAATCTAGTGCACCTTGTAGCTATTACCTCCAAATGGTGTCTCGTAGCCAATATGACGTCACTTGACGCTGCTCTGTAAGGTCACTTCATTTGCCCACTTCTCATTCGATCTGAAATTCATAGGTGAGTTTTTGATGACAGCTAGAAAATTCCATCTAACAGTGCCAGCATTATTATTTTTGTTGAACGGCAGTTTAGTAGTCGGTTAATTTTTCATCCTTTTTTTTTTGATTAAAAGGGTTTGAATTTATGCTTTCTTGACGTGATTGCACATTCAGTTAGGGTTTCGACCATGTCTTAAATGTATTTTGTTGATAACGGCCCCGATGTGCAGGACGAAATGTTGTGATTTTTGATCACCGGAGCTCACGCTCAACGTCTTTTTTGATAACTTGTCTCATGTTCTAAATTTATTATTTGTACCACTACGTTGTCCAGAACGATTTGACAACCTTTTTAGCCTTTCCTGTTCCAGTCTAAGGGCTCGTTTACGCAACCACTCGCTCTTACATTCTCGCAGCTAGAAGCTAGAATTCACCTCAAATTCCAACATGGCGGCGGTTTTATGTCTGCCGCCTCGTACCGAAAACAGCAAATAACCTGAGTTCAGAGGCGTTTGGGAAAATTGTTTCGTCATGAGGAATTCTTTATATTATTGGCACGGATTATAAGACTGCAAGTATTTACTCAAACGATGTCGGATTTAGCTAATCTATTTAGCGTTGTTACCATGGCAATGTCACCTTTGCCATCGCGATTGAGTTCTAGCTGCGAGAATGCAAAGGTGAGTCACTGCGTAAACGCGCCCTAACTTCCGGTAATGGCCGGGGCTTTAAGCGCAAGCTCAGAATGGATGCTAAACGCTTCTCAGACGCTCTGGAGAATGTAGTGGTACAAATAATAACTTCGAACGTTAAGGAAGTTATCATTCAAGACGTTCAGCGTGAATTCCGGTGATTTTCCTAGCACATAAAGAATAAACTTTGTTAATAATGCTCAGTAGAGGTATTTTTTACAAAATGGCTTCTGGTGTGGGTTTGGTTTAGCCCCTTTCATTATAGCCCTTATCCGTGTGATGCCAAGTCCCTATCACTCGAGCCACCAAGATGATCATAGCTCTGATCAAACCTGTACATTGTTGTTGTTTTTTTTTTCTTTAACCTTTTATCTTTGTGCAGCTAGGCTTTAATCTAGAACTACTTGTGAGTGTTCATTCACGTCGGCCAAATCCACTTCAAGTTTATGACGTTAAATGCTGGGTACAACGTCACCAGTTTAGATGAAGTCTGCTTTAAGGTCCGCTGGTTGGTTCCGTTTTCATCTCGAAGAGTGAGTGGGTCTCGCTCGAAATAAAAGAGACGCGGCGCACTTCTCCTTTTATGTCTCTTCTCTTCTTTTAGCTTATTGTCTCGTCCAAGTTGTTGGCAAACAAAGACAGACAAAGAACAAACGTAGAATGGTAGTGCGCCAGTTAGTGTTATCAGAGAACAGTGGTAGTTAACAGCCATCGTGTTCAGTTGTACGGACAGAGCAGAAACGCGTTGAAATGGATTCAGAATTTCAAAGTCGGAAGGAAAAAGAATATAAAACACAATTCTTCGTTTTTATATCTGGTGAGTGTTCTCATTCGTAAACTTGTTCGTTGAAACGCGAGGACATAAAACGACAAGAGAGCTTAGTTTTTGAGGTTGTGTTTGTTCACATTTCTTAAAAAATTTAATGATATGTGTTGTTCTCTCATAAAGACACGCATGTAAATGTGGAGGAACATAAATTCTAAAATAAAAAAAAAGGATAAACCGTAATAAGAACCACTACAAATAAGGGACCGGGGGAGGAGGGCGAAGGAAATTCGAGTCGGGGAGGGGAGGGGAAGACAAGAATTTTCGAGTGGGGGGAAAGAGGAGGAAAAATCGTGCTGAATTATTTGGTCGTGTGGGTAGGTGGGTAAAAAAAAAACAATCAAACTGAAGGAAAAAATACAGTTCTGAAAAATGGCACTTGCAACAAAGGAAAATTTTCAAAGCGCATTAGCTTCTTCCCCTTTCCCTGTTACGAGGGTTTAATACCCACTCACATTTCGGTCCAAAAGGTAATAGAAATAGGTTTGCATCCTTATTTGTTTATCACTTAAGTGCAGTGCTATCCCCCTTTCTCCCCCTCCTCCCACCCCATGAATTTACAGTGTTGAGGTGCAAATTGTGTTATTTATTTCCTTGGTCCTACCTAGGTGGGGTGGAGAATTTCAGCCGGAGAAAATGTCAATTCAGTACCCGTAAAGGGAGTGATTTCCCGCACTTGGAGACTAAAGGCAAAACAAAATTGTATTTTTGTGATTTTTATTTTTCCAACCCACCCACTCCCCTTATCAGTGAGGAGTTGAACCTCGCTGAACCTCCTTCTCCTTACCATTGTGTAAGTATGAGGTTTTAGAGAGTTGTGGGTTTCACTTCTAATGTTGAGTATAGCCATTCGGCAACACTGTCTCGGGAACATCTAGCAAACTGGGATCCATGTAACATGTCCATTGATCAGCTTTTCCCTCGGAAATTCCATTCTACATCCGACAACCACGCTGCCACTCCTTTCTCATGTTGTTTCCGGCCTTTTTTGTTTTTTTGGTCTCGAACCCGCATGTCGGGCAGCAAGGCGTGGGCTTGTCCGCCGTGCTCCCTAATTTCCGATGCCAAACACCATGTTCGCAACAACGGCACGCGGCTTTATCGAAAGCCACTCAATTGATGATCCCTTGCAGTGTCTGGCAATCTGAGGCCCATTGCCCTTCACGACCGGTTGCTGTTTCCGCGTGGTGCAATCACATCCTGCTATCCCGCACCCAGATGCGGGTTCCGCGGGTGTTGCACAATATTGCACAACGTTGCGTCATGTGGCAACTACTTCTCGATCTTGCATACATTTGAGCAGAAGCGATGTGCAGTGGTCACGCGTGGCCGTATATAATGGCCTACCCGCCGCATGTGAAGCATTTCTTCGACCAGAAGCGGGCAAACAGGATGATGGCTGCAGAGGCGCCGATGGACGACTTTCCCAGCTACGCCGTAGTAGAGAAGTCTAGGGCCGGCAAGAATCGGAGGCAACTTCATCGGGTTTGGACGGAAGAGCTGAGCGAGTACCAGGACAAGAAAGGTTTCTCCGGACCTCCAATGGGCTACATTGGCAGATGCAACAAGAAGAGCAAGGAATTGGATTTTTTCATGGAATTATTCGGGGAGACTGCAGATTTCATCATAAGGAGGACCAACCAATTCATGGACGACAGGGCCAGCAATGCCAGACGCAGCACACGGAACGTCACGTCAGCCAACACACCAGGACCAAAAGGCAATGCAGGGACTTCGACTCAAGGGGAGCCACGTCCATCACCACCCCACATCACTTACTGCCAGTTTTTGCCACTCACTGGAATTCCGACTGAACCACAGCTGGGAATACCACAACCAGACGTCCACATGGAAGAAGCCGGGTCAAGCCAAGCACAGCCGCCAATGCCAGAAACAGATGTCGCCGAGGAGGAGGAGGACGAATCAGACTACCCATATTACTGCGAGGAAAATGAGGACTACTATGAAGGCAGCAGCCAAGAATCAGATGAGGATGAGTTAGATGACGAACTAAAAGAAACCGAGTCAGAGGACGATGCCGACGCCTGCCTTACGACGTCTAGCAGTGAGGAGGAAGCAGCAAGGCCAGACAGTCCATCACGACCGCTAAGGCCAGAAAGCCCACCACGACCTCGAACCTTAACAGAAACCTCTACTCCCATGCCAAGGCAATCATCAGAAGCGACGTTGCCCACATATGAGCCCGGTTGGTCTGTCCTACTACGTCCCACACCAGCAGAGGCGGTCTCGTCGTCCAGCCAAAATACCAAGCCAAAAGCCAAAGTCGCAACATCGCAGGCGCGGCCATTTATGAGACGAACCAAAAGAGGAATCGTTCCCTTCCCTCGGGGTCTTTCAGGTAGATTCGTTTCGTCAGATGAGGAGGAAGAAAGAGCCACCACAACGACAGCCAACGTAGTCGAGCCACCACCCCCACAATCACCGCCACCGTCACTGGAACCGAGTAAACTAGAAGCCATGAAACGACGCTGGCGAGTCGTACTGTACGACAAGATCTACAGAAGTAATATGTTCCCCGAGCCACCCGAGCAAAAAAGGACACGATTATTGCCTCCTCGAAGTTGCTACCTCCAGGAGATGCGCCACGCCAGGATAACCCAATATGTCAATCACCGTTTCAGCCAACAACAGTCTCAGCCAAGCGCTCCACCAGTACAATCCCCAGAAGACTCGAGAACAAAACCCCCAGAAGATCTGAGCACAGGACGGTTGGTGCTAGAGCAGATGTGTGCAGAGGTGGACAAGACACTCAGGAGCCAGTCAGAGTCCTCGTCGTCAACGTCGCCGATCCAGCCAACGCAAATCCAAAGGGAAGAAGCAGGGGCTAACTCTAGCCAAGAGCCAGCTGCCAAGGAGACACCTTCAACGGTCGTATCGTCGCAACTCCCTCAGCCAGGGGAACAAGCAGAGGCCACTTCCAACTCCAACTCCAGCCAAGACCCAGCAGTAACGACAACCACGCAAGCCTGCCAAACATCGCCGAAACGGAAGAAACCACATCCCACTCCCGCTTGGGTACCATTGACGAAAGACGAGTTGCTGGCTTTCATCGGAATACTGATAATCATGGGTTACAACGACTTGCCGGAGATGGCGCAGTATTGGTCCACGTCCCCAGACCTGGGAAACCACTCCATCAGATCGACCATGACCAGAACAAGGTTCAATCAAATTTGGAACAACTTTCGGCTGTCCGAAGAACCGTCTTTCACTGGTACCGATCCCCAGACTGCATCGCCCACGACCAGGCAAGCCATGGAAGAGCAGAAGGCCAAGGAGGACATGGACGCAATAATGAAGGTTCGACCGATGATGGAGGCTATCAACCAGGCATTCCGCAAGTGCAGGAACCCCGGATCAGTTCTCTGCATAGACGAGTCAATGACTGCATACACTGGAAGATCCAAGATCAAGGTATACCAGCCCAAGAAGCCCATCAAGGTCGGCTTTGAACACTTCACTCTCTGCGACCCGTTCGACGGTTACATACTCAACGACGAGGCACACATTGGAAAAAAGCGCCACATGGCCATTGACCCCGCCCAAGACCCCGCTAAGGAACTCGAGAACAACAAGATGGCTCACACAACGATCTACACCGCGCGCCACTACCTCAACCAGGGTTACACCATCGTCTGTGACAACCGCTTCACTTCGGCACTGCTGTTTCAGGTCCTCTACACCAAGCTAGGAACCTTCGGATGCGGGAGCCTACGCGCCAATGCTGCCGGAATGCCATACGAGTTCACGGAGGAGTTGCGCAAATTCAAGAAAGAGCACGAACGTGGTGACAGTATCCTGCGTCAGAGCGGCCGGCTACTGCTGAGCATCTGGTGTGACACCAAGGCCGTCCCTCTACTCAGCACCCACGTGGATCCCTTGGCCGGAAAATGTACCGTCGGAAGACTCATCGGGGGCCAGAAACACCTAGTCACTTGTCCACCGGCAGCCATGACTTACACGGAGACCATGAATGGCGTGGACATGGCCAATCACCTCATCTCCTCGTTCTATGTCGGCAGGAGGTCGATTAGATGGCACCGCTACCTTTTCTTCCAAAAGCTCAACCAGATTCTCGTCAATGCCAGGCTCAACATGGTCATGGTCTGCGGCCTCAATAGGGCTGGCAAACGCTCCCAGTTGACTTACCGAAGATCGCTGGCCAACCAACTCATCAACCGAGTACGCAAGACACGCCTCATAAGACTTCCAGCCATTTTGGGTACCAGTCATCGCCACGAAAAGAGTACGAGGAGCCGCAGATGCCAGGTGTGCAGGAAGTACAGACAGGAACGGCACGAGACCATCTGGTGGTGCGCAACTTGTCGCACGAACGTGTGCACGGACGAAAGCTCGAGAAGAAGGCACGGTGGACGAACTTGTTGGCAGCTGCATCAAGATCGCCTGGATCTCGATTTTTAGGCTGAATTTTCATTGAACTTGTATAGCTTTGTACAGCCAACGCCGAATAAACCTTGTAACCTTTGTTCAGAATTATGTTTTCCCTTTGCCTAACTGTGACTTTGACTTTTCAGGAAAAGACTAAAAGCCCCAAACCTCACTGACACTGGACCCGGTATTCGTCGTGGCTTCAGGTACTCAATCCGAGCCTGAAACCGCGACGAATGCCAGGTCTCAGGTGACGGCGGGGTGTGGGGTTTTCTTTGGGTGGAACTTAGCCAAATTCTCTGGGTATTGCGATGTTAACCGTCACCATATTGGGTAATGAAAAAAGGTCAGAAAAAAAGCCAAACCCTGCCTCATTGCAGAGTCTGGCAAGACTTGGACTTAGCCAAATTCTCTGGGTATTGCGATGTTAACCGTCACCATAAGGGTTAAAAAAAAAGCCAAACTCCACCATTGCGGAGCTTGGCTAGTATGCGGGTCTCTTTTGATTCAGGGATGGTCGAGACCAAGTCCATCCCCTCAGTACAAAGTCCCATTTTTTGGACTTAGCCACATGCCAAGTCATCATCCAAGTCATCATCCAGTAAGGGTCATCCTCAGGCTTGTAAGTAGTGGTCTCTGCCCCACCACCACACCCTCATGATCCACAGTCATCGATCGCCTAACCTTCGAGACCAGAAGGAAAGACGGGCCTCAGGTGGATCACTACACTAAGGAACTCGTCGAAAAACACGAACGTCCCAATGTTCGACGCCTAGCCACCTCGTCAGCTAGCTAGTTCATGAATGTCTCGTCAAACACCCACTTTAGTATAGCACTGGCAACGCTCGAAACGACTGCCTTTCAACAAGTTCCAACCAGTCTTTGCTGCAGATCCAATAGCTCAGCTACAGTTCAGAATGTAGTACCACTCGTCACCAAAACGAAGCCACTAGTCCAACTGCTCCGACCAGTTCCAAGAGACCTCTCCGAGCTTAAAGGGCCACCGCCACTATTGCCACTAGGTCCGGCAGCACTCTGGAGATGTACTACAGGACGAACCCACAGCTCACTGCCAAAGCGTTGCCACCAGTCCAAATGGCTCAAACAGCTTAGAACCTTCCAAGCCCGAAGATGAGGCCAGGCTGCTCGTCGCCAAGTCTTTGCTGCTGGTCCAGCGGCTCAACCCAGTTTAGAACGGGGATCTGCCAGCACGAAGGCAAGGGGGATCCGTCGCTCACCACCAAAGCGTCGCCACTAGTCCAACTGCTCTGACCAGCTCAGAGACAGCCCACCCTCAAGGGAACGAGTGCTCACCACCAAGTCTTTGCTACTCGGTCCAACGGCTCAACCCAGCTAGAAAGGCGTCCCAATCATCACCAAGCAAAGCCACTAGTCCAAATAGCTCTAACCTAGTTTAGAACATCGACCCCAACATCGAGGACTTACACAGCTCATCACCAGTCTCGCAATTCGGTCCAGGTTGACTTACGAGGAGTGGGGTCCGCTAGCAGGACCCACAACCAAAGCCACTAGTCCAAACAACTCGTCCAGTTCAGAACAGTGCACCCAAAGGACGACATTGCTCACCGCTCGTCTTGCTTACTCAGTCCAACAGCTGGTTTCGAAAGGCGTGCCGATTTCCACCAAAGCCACTAGTCCAAACAGCTCAACAAGCTTAGAACGAAACGTCGAACCTAAAGGCAAGGGATCCATCCTCACAATACTGGGTGATCGTCGATAGGACAGCTTACGTTTGCACCAGTCTTGCAACTCGGTCCGAAGGGTCGACTCTGGTTTAGAACGGGGATCTGCCGGCACGAAGGCAAGGGGGATCCGTCGCTCACCACCAAAGCATCGCCACCAGTCCAAACAGCTCGACCAGCCTAGAACGTCGGGACCACAGTGCTCATCAGCCAAGTCTTTTGCCACCAGTCCAATGGCTCCACTCC
>JAHWFP010053044.1:0-24626 GCA_023313725.1 Lithobius niger | reverse complement strand
TAACTAAAGACTGGTGCCTTTCCGGACCCATGTTTATAGGACTTTTTCTTCTTATCTTTGATCACACAGCGGACCCTCAAAATATTTGACACCAATTTCCGAACACCCTGTATATGTTTGTTTTAGTTCTCCTCTGGACCCGACTGAGACCTTTCAAACACTGCTGATAGCTTGATCTACTATTAAAAACCAAAAGAATTCTTAAAAAGATCTGTTTCCAAGCAATTCCGTAAGTCAAACTAAAGCCAAAGTATTCAGCTTTAACAAGAGCCTATTCACGTTGCAAACATGTAAATATTCAATCCGTAGCCAATAATACAAAGTAAAGGCCCGTTTCCCAAAGTTCAATTGAGTAAAACTCAAAACAGGCCTATCTTTTCCGTTTTTACATGTCCCTAGTCCTTCAAACGGCTCTAATGACGCTAATGGCGCTAATGACCAAGTTGTCGACGCGCCATTAAGCCTCAATCCCCCCCCCCTCTGCACCCAGTCCCTTTGTTCAACTGACTTCTCCCACTTTCCATTGTCCTCGAGGCCCTCAGCTAATCAGACCCCCGCAGATATACTTCCGGTACTGTGTATAAAACAATACACAATAATTGTATACACAATACTTCCGGTATTGTGTATAAAACCCCAGCCCCAGAACTCACTCGTTAGCACAGCTCACAGATCTCAAGCTAGAGAAGGCTCACGCCAGTCGGGAGTGTAGACGCCATGTCCGGAGAATGCCATGCCGGGCACGATGGTAGTGGTTCGTATGTTATAGTTTAGCTTTGGAAAGTTCAGTTTAGGACCCCCATATTCTAAATTTTAGTTTAAAAACGTAAACTTTAACTCTCTAGCTAGGGAAAATTATGGTGGTGACGCCTGTAGCGGCATCTTAGGTTCTCTCACCCCATAACGTCAGAGTGGTTCTCTTACTAAAAAATAACTTTTCCAGTTTATTTTAAATGGATTTTTAATCTAAACTAAATGACGGTTTGATCTTTGCGGAAGTCAAATTGAGACATACTGATGGATAAGTGTAAAATTGCCGGGCTTTTTATTACTTAGAACAGTTCTCGAGGGAACTAAGGACGGTCGATCTTTTTGTACTTGGAAAACTTAGAAACATAACTGTGGACGGTTGATCATGTAGAAACATACTGTCAGACTTTCATCAGTTGCGGCTGTTGAGTCTTGTGGGTGTCTCCGGGAGCACCTAATATTACTTTTTCTATTGTGAAAATTTAAACTTTTATTCAAACCAAGTGTGTTTGTCTGATTTTGCGATGTACTAAGGTATATTCAAACTTGCTGCTTTTAATTAATTGGATTCAAAAGCTTCTCAGAAGCAAACTATAATGTAAAGTGTTTTCATTCTCTGTTGCAAAAATAAAACCAGGAGTTTTAAGCTTCAGTCGTTTGCTAGATTTGATTAATTGTATTTTAGTGTAAAATAAATATGTAGCCCATCTTTAATTTTAGCTAGTAAAACAGTTAAATCCACCGTTGGTGGCAGCGATACCTACAGTTTAAGGTTAGGCCCCTTTAATTAGGACCGGCGCTCCATGCCCCATGCTGGGACAGTTGCCCATGCTGTGTTGAATAACGTAAAAGTCGTCATTAACACCGATTAACCTCAAGCTGAAACTCCACGTACACCAGGGAAACCGGGGGCGTTACAAGCACCTAAGCCGTCGTAGCGTCCGCTGTTACCACTGGTGGCAGCGGTGGGATGAACAGGTGCTGTTCCCGTCAAGCGTTTTCCCCCCTGCCATGCTACATGCCTAGAAGGATGCAAGCCACTTCCACTAGAAGTCTGTGGTCCAGCCAAACATGGCCACGAAGCAGATGCCTGTGACAAGCTAAAAAGTCACGAAGCAGAAGTCGTACTAACGCAAAAAATAGTACAACCCCCGCCCGCAGCTCCAACAACTGCCGGCGCCAGGAAGCAACAGCTGCCGCTTCCAGTAGACGTCCTCAAGCCGAGAGTCGTCCCAACCCCAACCGATGCTGCAGAAGAGGCCCGAGAGGGAAACTACGCTCTGTGCAGCCAAGCCGTGGATTTTGTGTGCTACCACCGAGGTCCCGTGGATTAGACCGCCAATGACGATCGACTCCTGAAAATCAGTGCCGGACTTCCCGTACTACGGTGGAACGGAAGACCAGACTGACCGTACAGCGATTGTACAATTGGGTAAGTGTACATGAGGTATGCTTAGAGGCCGCCAAGCCGAGTGTTGTAGTTGATAGCATTTATGCAATTTAGCTATTCATATACCAGAGTGCTGGGGGTCTTGAAAGTGTATTTTTTATGTGCAATCTTACTGGATTTGGGAGAGAAGTTTTTTAAATAATTCGCTCTACTCAAAAGTAACGTTAAATTTTAAGCGGCTGCTTTTAATTTTTGTTTCATTTATAAAAGCTTTATTTTGAAACCACGTTAACCATTAAGACTCAAAAATGTCCGACATGGAAGAATTAGACGAGATCATTCGTGATATCACAAACAAGGACTTAAAGAAGGCCTGTTTAAACTTAGGCTTCACAGTAAGCGAGTCTAAAAGTGAATCCCAACAAATCTTACGAGCAGCCCTCGAAGACGGTAAATTGGATTTAAGTGAACTTTCCGATGCACTAGCTAATGCTATTGAAAGGAGAGAAGCTGCTATTTTTGCAAAAAAAGAATTGGCAGCAAAAGAAAATGAACTGTTTTTAAAAGCAGAAGAATTAAAGTTAAGAGCCCTAGAGATGGCGGATGCAGATAAACGCCGGGCTCATGAATTAACCCTTAAAGATAGGGAAGCTGCTCTTAAAGCCCAAGAAAGGGACCAAGAAGCCCAAATTAATGATCGAGCTAGCGCAATGGACCTAGCCAGGTTAGATAAGCAGCTAGAACTAGCTAAGCTAAATGCTGCTACGTTAAATCTTAACCCCGCTCCCAATGGAGCTAACGGCGCTCCCCCAACTCCAGTTTCAAAACATGGTAAAGTTGCCGACATAGTTCGTTTGGTAAATAGGTGGACGCCCAATACTGACATTAACAGTTTTCTTAAGATTTTTGAATGAACCTTAACTAGTCAAAAGATTCCTAAAGACCAATGGGTCACGGGATTACAACCCCTCGTCAGTGGAGGTTTTCATTAAAGTTTGTGATCAGCTAACAGACGCTGAAATGCAGGATTATGAAATAGTCAAAAGTAAATTGCTTGCCCGTTTTGTACAGACTAAACTCAATTGCAAACTCAATTTCGTTCTCTCGAAAAAGGAGTAGAAATGCAATTCCAGAATTATGCATTTGAGTTAGAAACTCTTTTCACTCGTTGGGTAACTTTGGCTAACGTTAACCGTGACTATGATAAACTTGTCAACCTCGTGTTATTGGAACAATTTTATAAATCGTGTCCAACTCATCTCAGGAAATGGATCCCTGATCAAATTAAGTTAGGGACGTTGGCTGAAGCAGCCCAACTTTGTGACGAATTCACAACCCGCAATAAACAGATTGCTAACGAAACTGCCACTCATGCAGCCAAAACACAGCCCATAGCTGTACCGTCGAACCAAGGTTCTAAACCTACTGGTCAACAGCGTGGTCACAACCGTAACCACAACACGACAGCTAATCCGGCCGGATCTGTCAGTGTGAAAGCAGATAACCCTGGAGGGGACCCTGCCATAAACATTAGCGCTAGTGAAAAAACTAACCTAAATCAAGATAGAGTTAGGCGCTGCTACGTGTGTAATTCTCCCCACCATTTTCGTAGTGAATGCCCCGAGCTTAACTAGAAACCCCAGCAAGCAAATGCATGTTTCCCAGTTGGGAAAAATGCTAGTGAAATTCTTAAGGCTAGTACTCTGTCCGGTAGTATAGGGAAAAATAAAATTAATATTTTATGCGACTCCGGAAGCACAGTTTTGCTAGTTAGCACTAGGCTCGCAAGAAATCCCACGTTTAAAACGTAAAATTAAATGTCAAACTGCCTTGTGTACGCAAGTGTTTACATTAGATCAGGTAAATCTAAGCCTAAGGTTAGATGATGGCACAGTGTTGAAAACAGTAGCATGCATTACACCGGTCAACAATTCGTTCTACGATGTCGTTTTGGGCGTGCCAGGATTAGAATCAGTAAACCTAAAGCGCAGACCAGTAATCGCCACGCCCCGTGAATTTTCTTCAGTGCCAGCCGAGGTGGCTACGCACCCCGTCAGAAACGGCCCACGTCAATCAAAGAAATGTAGAAGCCCCCGTAAACAAACCAGCCCCGCGGGATTGGTCAAGCCCCAATCCCCCACAGTGCTTTCACCAATCGTCGTTAAGTCCTCAAGCGCAGACGAAAAGGGTCTGCTGAAGATTTCGGGAGTCTACCCATTACGAGATAATGAGACCCAAGTCCCCTCCCTTGACCAATGGATGGACTGTCGCCATCTTTGTTGGCGTAAACAAGCAACGAAAAATGCGTTGAACCTGCCTCCTAAAGGCAAAATAAATCGAAGTTTGTCAGCTAGTGATATAAACAAAAGTTTAGTCATGCCAGAAAAACCCATGGTTAGCAAGTTTAGCTTTGACGAATGGCTTAAGTTACGTGAGTTAACTTCCCCCAATCATAAGTTGGAAACAAGTAATTTGAAGGTCGGCATTAAAAGTGTTCCCCTATATGCTTTGATTTTTTTCTAGAGTTTTGTAAAGTTAAATTGCCGGATTTTAATCTAAATTAAAACCAGCGTGTTAAGCAAATAAAAAACTTAAACCTTGTTTTTTCCCAGTCCTTTTTTTTGTTAAATGTAGGACCGATGTTTTAGTGTGAATTCTATGTCAGTCTAGGGTGGAAATAAGTGCATTTATTATGGCTCTAGCACTGAATTGGTGTTTCCAATAAAACGGAGGTTTAATACCTAATCGAAAGTAGTTTTTCTCTAGATAGAGTTTTTTTTTGTGTTACAAGTAAACCGGAAATCTAACAAAGTAAATTTCCCGTGCATGTTTTCTTTAAATAATGTGTAGTTTGTCGCTACAACCGTGGCTCCATCTAGGAGCAACCAAACCTAAAATAGTGTATTTGTTGAAATTTTAATTTTAAAACTTCAGAATCTAATGGGCAAACCTGGAAAGCATCTAGTGATTGTTGCTGCATCAAGACAGCATTTTCGTTAAACATTTAATTGTTAAACGTTTCATTTCAGTACAAATTGACTGAAAATTATTTTTACCTGCATTTTTAATTTTGTCATTTTGGTCAGTTGGGAGCTCATTCTGAAGAAACTCCCAGTTAATTCCCGTTTTGGCCTTCACACCTAAATTTTAAGTGCCTATGTTTTACTCTTTTTGTCACTATCAACGTCTCCCTGTGTGGGAGATTATTGACAAAGATTGTAACGACACTAATTAAATATTCATTAGGAATATTCTACGGGAGCTACAATCTGTACCCGGTTGGCTCTTCTTCAAGTTTTCTACGAAATGGCTTTCTTCCCAAAAACAGCCGTCTGTCTTACCTCTGAGGGAAAAAGGTCAACTCTGTCGTTAAAAGGTTGTTACTTTTTATCCACAAAACTTCCCAGTGTTGTTATGTTTAAGTTATGGGTCATGCCTTTAAACCCTTTAGTGTCACATCACCCTTGTAAACAAGTTGTTTGGTAACCTAAAACCATCCCAGTGGGAGTAGTTTAACAGTAAATAGAGCTGGTCATTTTATGCGTGCCCATAGTATACAATTCTCCGATCCCTATCGCAGCGGCTAGGTTTATTGTTATGGGTCCATTAGTTTTTATCGCAGCCTACCGGGATAAAAAAAAGGCTAGACTAGAGCAGAGGCAGATACCGTACGGGACATATTACCAGAGCAGTAGATGGCCTCATTTATTTGTTATAACGAAACAACAAACGTAAACTTTGTACTTTTACTTTGAAAACTAGTGTGTTTCTTGATACATGTCCTTTTTGCCCCATTTTCAAATACTTGTACGATATTCCTGCACCCAGCAGCGTTGACAGTATTTAGTTAATGGTTGCAAAAATAGTGAATTATAACTTGTAACTCTTACCTTACTTAAAGTTTTCCTAGCCACAAAAACGTTGTTCCCCCAAAAATACAAAATGGCAAAGTCAACATTTATGTAAACAGTGTATTTTATTTCTTGTCAATTTTGCTTAAATTTTGGCGGTCTTGTTATCTGCATATCTTGTGTGCACTAACCCTTTTATTATAGCTTTTATTCTGAGTTCTCAGGAACCCCGAATAAAATCCTGCATTTGGGGGCGTGTAAAAGAGCGCCACCGAAAAACGCCTGTTTTTCAAAAATTTGAAATTTTTTTTCCTGAGGCACCCAAATGCCTCGCCGAGGTAAATCCAGCCGTTTTTGCAATAATGGTCCGATTCTTACAAACTCTTCGACATTCAATAGCCTGTCCAAATACAAGACTCTTGGGGAAGCCCAAATCCAGACTTTCCACCAGGAAGAACCAATAAACTACGTTTGAAGATGACCTCAAAGCCATCTCAGCGCTCCTTAATCATGGCCGCCATTATTAAACTCTGTACTTGTGTATTTTTATTTTATCCTTTTTCTTTTAGGGCAAAAAGCCCAAACACACTAGCTTAGTGCATTTTAGGAGGAGCTTCCTCTGCGCAGGTACTGAACCTCGAGGATTTGTATAGACAACAATTTGATGTGTGATATTTTTTATTGTGTTTGTCGGCCGCAATCCATATGAAAAATTTCCACAACGATCAATTTTAACTTCAAAATTTTAAACGTTAAAACGTTCCCAGTACCTTAATGCGTTATAGCATCCTACTAAGCTAGTTTATTTAACCACATTTATCCTTTTATAATAATCTTTTTACCCCCAGAAATGCTACCATGTGTCCAAACGTACTACGACCTGGCATTCTACCGGACACGAATTTTCAGTGTATATATGTTTGTTTTAGTTCTCCTCTGGACCCGACTGAGACCTTTCAAACACTGCTGATAGCTTGATCTACTATTAAAAACCAAAAGAATTCTTCTGTTTCCAAGCAATTCCGTAAG
Organism: Lithobius niger; assembly: GCA_023313725.1. NCBI lineage: Eukaryota > Metazoa > Arthropoda > Chilopoda > Lithobiomorpha > Lithobiidae > Lithobius > Lithobius niger. The sequence continues at coordinate 17,606 of JAHWFP010053044.1, read as the reverse complement.
TCAAACTGTGCAAAAACTTCGAATCCTCAATCTCCCCCCCCCCCCCAGCCAAAACTAGTTGTGGTGTATAACACTGCAGTTTACTGTTAGAGCTTATAAAATTTAATAGTAATGCTTTATGCATTACCCAAGCCAAAGTATTAAGCTTTAACACGAGCCTATTCACGTTGCAAACATGTAAATATTCAATCCGTAGTCAATAATACAAAGTAAAGGCCTATTTCCCAAAGTTCAAGTGAGTGAAACTCAAAACAGGCCTATCTTTTCCGTCTTTACATGTCCCTACTCCTTCAAACGGCTCTGCACCCAGTCCCTTTGTTCAACCGACTTCTCCTCCCACTTTCCATTGTTCTCGAGGCCCTCAGCCAATCAGACCCCCGCAGCTATCCTCGGCGTCCGCGCCTACTTCCGGTATTGTGTATAAAACCCCAGACCCAGAACTCAATCGTTAGCATAACTGACATATCTCAAGCTAGAGAAGGGTCACGCCAGTCGGGAGTGGAGACGCCATGTCCGGAGAATGTCATGCCGGGCACGATGGTAGTGGTTCGTATGTTATAGTTTAGCTTTAGAAAGTTCAGTTTAGGACCCCCATATTCTAAATTTTAGTTTAAAAACGTAAACTTTAACTCTCTAGCTAGGGAAAATTATGGTGGTGACGCCTGTAGCGGCATCTTAGGTTCTCTCACCCCATAACGTCAGAGTGGTTCTCTTACTAAAAAACCAACTTTTCCAGTTTATTTTAAATGGATTTTTAATCTAAACTAAATGACAGTTTGATCTTTGTGGAAGTCAAATTGAGACATACTGATGCCTAAGTGTAAAATTGCCGGGCTTTTTATTACTTAAAACAGTTCTCGAGGGAACTAAGGGACGTTGATCTTTTTGTACTTGGAAAACTTAGAAACATAACTGTGGACGGTTGATCATAAGAAACATACTGTCAGACTTTTATCAGTTGCGGCTGTTGAGTCTTGTGGGTGTCTCCGGGAGCACCTAATATTACTTTTTCTATTGTGAAAATTTAAACTTTTATTCAAACCAAGTGTGTTTGTCTGATTTTGCGATGTGCTAAGGTATATTTTAACTTGCTGCTTTTAATTAATTGGATTCAAAAGCTTCTCAGAAGCAAACTATAATGTAAAGTGTTTTCATTCTCTGTTGCAAAAATAAAACCAGGAGTTTTAAGCTTCAGTCGTTTGCTAGATTTGATTAATTGTATTTTAGTGTAAAATAAATACGTAGCCCATTTTTAATTTTAGCTAGTAAAACAGTTAAATCCACCGTTGGTGGCAGTGATACCGACAGTTTAAGGTTAGGCCCCTTTAATTAGGACCGGCGCTCCATGCCCCATGCTGGGACAGTCACCCATGCTGTGTTGAATAACGTAAAAAGTCGTCATTAACACCGATTAACCTCAAGCTGAAACGCCACGTACACCAGGGAAACCAGGGGCGTTACAAGCACCTAAGTCGTCGTAGCGTCCGCCGTTACAGATACACCGTTGTGTACGGGGTAAGTGTGCATTGGATATGCTAAGGCCGCCAAGCCAGAGTGTTGTAGTTAAGATTCTTTATGTTTATTAATTATTCCAACTGTAACGGCGAATGCTACGACGGTGTAGGTGCTTGTAACATCGCCTATCGCCTGGTGTAACTGGATTCTACTATCTATCACTCAGTGTTGCTTTCGAGTACTTTTTTTGTTAACAGCACAACTGCTACTGTCCCGGTGTAGGGAATGGAGCATTGAAGTCCTAATCTAAGACCTAACTAGTGAATAAATAGAGGGTAACGCTGCCACCAAGGTGGGAAAAGGCTAGCTAAGTTATATTTGAAGAGAATTGTCTTAAATACTAACTTCCAGCAATTAACGAACTATTAAACCAACTGGCGTTTAAAACTCCTGGTTTTATTTTTAAACAAACATGTTAAAAAGATCGTACTTTACATTTGGCAAATTTACAACTTAGTTTTAGGTTATAAATGACATGGGGAATTTACATTAAATTCGACTTGAACAAAAATTATGTTCACAAACAATTTCAAAATAGAAACAGTGATTTTAGGCAACGGGGATTTCGCAAAAGAGCCCTCTTTATTACGAACAGCCTCGGCTGACTTATAATAGTAGACCTGGTTTTACAGTTATGTTTCAAATGGGAACACCCAAAAGATCAAACCGTCCGCCTCGGAATTCGCATTAGCAAAGGGATGTACGGTCCATGAGGTATTATGCTTCTGCAAATCTAATTGACCCAACGGCCTTTGTTTACATTAAAGTTACATTTAATGAAACGGTGAAATGAAAGCTGGTTTTTAGGAAGGGACCGTGAACCCTTACGTTATGGTCGTTAACGTCCGAAAATGCCGTTTGGCTTAACGCACCATAAATTTACATTCAAAGCTACAAGGTTTAGGTTAAATTAAACTATAAATTTTGACATGTAAGTCCAAAAAATAAACTTTCAATTTAAACTAAGTCATACGAACCAACTACCTTTGCCCGGCATGGCAACAATCGGACCGCGGCATCTCCACTCCCGACCGGCGTAGCTACCTCTAGCTTTGAGATTCCTGAGCTGTGCTAACGAAATTCTCCTGGGTCTGAGTTTATATGCCTTCTGCTGGCCGGCCGGCAGGTAGAGGGATGGCGCTGGCCTGTAGGAGAGCGACGGAGGGGGGTGTGGGGTAGAGGTGGACACCTGGATGAGGAGAGACTGACCAAAACCGGCCGAGCTGTCACTACCGGAAGTGGGTATGACGGCACGGATGGGCAGGGTAGCTGAGCGCTCTGGTGGAGGGGAAATTTAATGCAGTGTTTTGGTTGGACGGGAATTGGTGAGGCTGCATTGACAAAGGGAATTGCCGACTTGGGAGCGTTAGAAGCCTAGCTTGGAAGTGCAAGTGAGTTTTAAACTCATAACAACGTGAATTTAGGCCTATAAAAATAAACTACGATGTTATGCATCGCAACTATTGAAGGGAGGGGGAATGAAGTGTATTGCTCAGAATAAACATTTGACTTTGGGAAACAGATTGATATTAACGAAGCATGTTTTTAATCGCAGGAAAGCTAGTTTGTTTACGTTTTTAGAGGTAGGCTATGGTCGGAGTTTGGATGGAGATGCTATAAAAAATAGACATGAAAATAAGCACTGGGTTCGTAAAAATAAACAAACATAAAAGGTTAAGCTCCGGTAGGGTTCGTGGCAAGAAGTTAGGTTTACCAAAGTGCTTTTAGTCCAAAAATCAAAAGATTAAATATACCAGCTTAGTTTTAAATATGCTATAACGCATTTAGGTTAGATTTTAGTTGTTTGCAGAAGCAGACAAGTGATTTTAACGTCGGACATTTTTCATAAATAACGTAAGTCGTCACCTGTTTTACAAATAAAAAATATCGTGTGTACCTATACAAGCATGCCTCTCCTAGAACACAACTAAGCTGGTGTTTTGGCTTTATGCCTGAAAGAATAAAATGCAAATAAGTACAAAATATACAGGTTTTTGGAAAACGGCGACCGGAAATGAAGTTCGCTACGGCTCAGTTTGAGCGATTTTTCTTAATGATGTCATTTAATAATGGAGTTGAATTTTAAGGATGTTTTTGGGCAGAAAGTTAGATAATGTGTTCTTCTATTAAGAGCTGCAAGAATTGGTCGATTTGCTGCGTTTTTCATGAAGATATGCCTGTTGGAGTAGCGAGGTCTTTTGGGTGCGGTAGCGAAGAGAAAAAAAAAGTGTTCGTTGAAAAACGAAGATTTCTGCCCTCAGATTTTTAGTCGGCGGTGTCAAGGTGGCCTCACCACTAGTGTCTAATACAAAACCACGTTTACACGCCCCCACACGGAGGATTTTATTCGGGGTTCCTGTTGAACTCCAAATAATTGCTACAACAGAAAGGGTCAGTGCACACAAGATATGCCAAAGAACAAGACTGCCAAGCCATATAAATAAATTGCATATAAATTAATGCACCAAGGAATACACCTCCCGTGAAATACATCACAACAAGTTATAAAAATACACTGTTTACAAAAAAAAAAATTGCAATTTTATATTTTGGGGGAACTGACGTTTTTGTGGCTGAAGAAATTTTTGTAAATAAAAATTACAAGTTTAAAGGGATACTAGTTTCAAAAATTAACTTGGTGCTGTCTGCGCTGCTTGTTGCAGGAAATTCGTACAGGCCACAAAGAAAATTGGAGCAAAAGACAAGTTATATGAATAAAAACGCTGTTTTTGGATTATATAAAGTTACAGTTTCAGGGTTTTTGTAGCTGTTAGTTCATATGAGATAATCGCAACATTTAATGCTCTAACCAGTCAGCCGTCCACAGAAAGTTGTTTTTTTTATCTGGGAAAACCTCGAAAAAAAGACCCCTGTGCGCACTCCTCAGGACCTAGCTTGCGTTAAGGATCGGAATAGAGGATACTATAAGCGCATGCGCAACTATCAGCTCTATTTAAAGTTAACAGACTGCCACTGGAGTGGTTTAAGGTTACCAAACAACTTGTTTTACATAAAAAATTTACACTGAAGAGTTTTTAGATACAACTCTTAAAATAAACATAGAATACAACGCTGGGAGATTTTATGGATAATAACGCAACAACCTTTTAATCAGAGTTGACCTTTTGCCCTCAGAGGTGAGAAAGACAGTTTTTTATAAAGAAAACCATTTTGTTTAAAACTTAAAGAAGGGCCAACCGGGAACAAGTTGCAACCCCCGTAGAATATTCCTAATGAATATTTAATTAGTGTTGTTACAATCTTTGACATATTCTCCCACAAAAGGAGGCATTGATAATGACAAAAAGAGTAAACATTGGCACTTAAAATTTAGGTGTGAAGTCCAAAACGGGAAATAGCTGAAAGTTCCTTTTGGTGTGGTTGCACTTTCAACATACCACTTAACAAAATTTAAAGATAAAAATTAATTTCCAGTCAATTTGTATTGAAAATGACGTGTTTTAACAATTAATGTTTAAACAAAATACCTGCTGAGAGTATCGGCGTTCATTACACAACTATCCAGGTTTGTTCAACGAAGCAGTTTAAAGTTTGAAGACTTTAAAGCAATAAACACGATTTTTGGTGTTTAGGTTAGGTGTTCTGTTCAGAGATGTAGCCACCTTTGTAGCGCCGTACAATTACTATTTAAAAGAAACTCGCACAGGATTTTACTTTTAATTGCAAAAACTGTAATTTAGAGAAAAAAAAACTACATTAAGTTAGGTTTTATAACTTCCGTTTCACTGGGAACCTCTATCCAGTACCAGAGCCATAATAATGCATGTATTTCCACTCTAGACTGACATAGAATTCACACTAAAACATTGGTCTATTTTTTTCAAACATGAACTGGGAAAAAAAAACTATGCACGTATTAGTTGATCAGTTTGGAGACCTATTCAGAGGTTTTACTTACTCCCTACTGGTAAAATTACATTTTAATTTTCGGTTAGGTTAGCATTACAACCTTCGTTTCAACTAAAAAACAATTATTTAGTTTAAAGAGTCATAATTGTGGTGATCAAGCACAAAAATTTCACCTTTTTATCCAAGATAAAAGTTTAACAACAAAATATCGGGTCCTAATGTAAAAAGGATCAGAAAAAAAACTGCATTTAACTTTTCACTACTGGCATACCGATTTAATTTTATTTAAAATTAGTCTAGCTGTTTATACTAACGTTTAGGTTACGGTACGATTTACTTCGTGCAACAAGCCAACATGCGAAGCTGGTTTCGTTTGTTTTTTGCCAACTAGACATGAACACACTGCGGCTCACATCATTAACTGCAAAGCTGCGCTTCAGTTTACCTTTTGGAGCCAGTTTACGCTGTTTACGCTGTAGCCAATCGAGGATCGTTGGGGTGTGAGCGGTTTCCACTTGTTGCTGTGGTACTTGGCGCTGGCCAGAGGTATTTTTAATGAGATCCCTCTCATTCAAAACTTTTGCACTAGGTGACCAACTGATGATTGGTTGCCGCTGGTTAGGCGTCCGAGAGTCTGGCGACGCTTGGGGCTCGACCACTCCCGTGGGGCTGGGCGGGGTCTGTTTACGTGAGCGCTTTTTTGATTGACGCGCTCGGGGGGCTGACACATTCGCAGCTTTGGGGGCAAAATCTCGAGGCTGGTTTACAGTAGGTTTGCGAATTTGATTTAACAAATCAATCCGTGGTATTCCCAAAACTACATCGAAAATAGGCCTAGATGCTTTCGAAATGCAAGCTACTGTTTTTAACATGGCTTCATTCGTTAATTTTAAACGTAGGTTTATTTGTTGTAACTCCACGATGTCGTTACTTAAGATAGTTTGGCATCTGCTTTTTTGCTTCAACCGTGGCCAGCCTTTGGCAAGCTTAGCACTGACGATCGAAACCGAGCTCCCGGAATCACACAAAACTTTAACGTTACGTTTTCCTACGCTAGCATCTATAGTGCTGGATTTTAAAATGGTTACGTCATCTTTCCCCACGAGAAAGCATGCATTAGCGGATGCCGAAGCTTTGTTTGTGTTGTTTAGATGACTGAGCACTAGCGGGTGCTTTCCCTGTTTTAAGGGCCATGTCGGCAGAAATTTGTTTATTTCTGGTTGTAAACTCTTCACAGAGTTTGGCTGCTTGTAACGTCCCAGATCTAATCTGGTTCGGCAACCACTTGCGCAGTGCAATAGACATGATTTAGTGAATTGTTCAAGTAAGATTAAATTAGCCAACTTGTCGTAGCTGTTTTTAACATCAGCTGAAGATACCCATCTGGAAAATAGGGTTTCTAACTCAAACGCATGTTCATGGAACAATTGTTCTGGTTCACGTTCGAGAGAACGAAACTGGGCTGGAACCTACTCTTTAGTTTGAACAAACCTTTCTAGTAGTCTGTTTTTGACTAGTTCATAATCGTGCATTTCTAAAACTAACATTTGATCACACACTTTAATCAAAATTTCTCCTAAGAGAGGTTGGAGTCCGACGACCCACTCAGTTTTGTCTATACACTGGGTTTCCATAGTTTTTTCAAATATTTTCAAAAAACTATTGATTTCCGATTTGGAAGTCCACTTATTTACAAGTCTGACAGCGTCAGCAATTTTACCCGGTTTATTTATCGTGACACCGGTAGTAGGAGTTACGGTACTACTACTGTTATTTGAACTATTATTAAGATTAGCAGCCGTTGGCCATGCTAGTTCGATCTGCTTGTCTAATTTTAACAATTCACGAGCACTAGCGCGTTCGCTAATTTGTGCTTCCTGTTCCTTTAATTGAACGTCCCTATCCCTTATTTGGGCCTCTTAGTCTTTTAAGGCTAATTCGTGAGCCATGCGTCTGTCCGCATTGGCTACCTCTTGAGCTCGGCGTTTATCTAAATCCGCCATTTCGAGTGCTCTTAATCTTAATTCTTCGGCTTTAAGCACTAGCTCGTGCTCTTTGGCCGCTAAGTCCTTTTTTTTATAGGATGGTAGCTTCTCTTGTTTTCTATAGCCGGAGCTAGTTCGTCAGAGAGATCGTCTACGGAAATTTTTTCTTCCTCGACGGCATTTTTCAAAATAGTCAGGGATTCGTGTCTAGTTTCAGTTACGGTAAGGCCTAATTTTAAACAGGCCTTTTTAAGGTCTTTATACTGAATGTCTTTAACGACATCTTCAAAATCATCCATGTTGGACATTTTTACCTTTAAGCTTCTAAATAAAACTCTTATAAATGAAACTTCATTAAAATGCAGCCGCAAATTAATTTTACTTTAAATTGTGCAGAGCGAGTTACTAAAAACACTTCTATCCCAACTACCGTAAGTTTTAGCAAGAAATACACTTATTTTTAGACCCCTAGCACTCAGGTGTATATTGTATAAACAATTAAAATACCTAAAAGGCTCTCAACTATAACACTCGGCTTAGCGGCCTTACGCATATCCTATGCACACTTACCCCAGACACAATCACTGTGCGGTCAGTCAAGTCCAATCCAAACTTCCCACCTGATGAATGAATAGGCTTGCACACTTCTACTGTAGGACGTCTCTAGTTGAGGCCTACTTCACTGGAACGATGGTTGGCGTTGTGCAAGGTCCACTGGATTGCTGCTACGGAGCCTCCTCTCCGGGGATCGGCGGAGTCCTCCTCACAACGGTTGGTCCATGGCTTGTTGATTTCCAAGTCAGGGATGGGGGGGGGGGGGAACTGCTATTCTTGCTTCCTGGCTCCGGAACTGGCTTTGTTGCTGGAGCTGATGGTTTGCACTGTTGTTGTCGTCAGTGCGGACATCGGGATTTGCATTGAATTATAACTGCAATGCGGGCATCTACTTCAGTGACTGTTGTAACTGAGTCACGGACGTCTTTGTTGAATAATTGTTCAACACAAATGGCATAGTAGCATGGCAGGGGGGAAACGCTTGAATGAACAGCACCTGTTCATCCCACTGCTGCCACCATTTGTAACGGCGGATGCTACGACGGGGTAGGTGCTTGTAACATCGCCGTTCCCCTGGTGTAACTGGATTCTACTATCTATCACTCAGTGTTGCTTTCGAGTACTTTTTTGTTAAACAGCACAACTGCTACTGTCCCGGTGTAGGGAATGGAGCATTGAAGTCCTAATCTAAGACCTAACTAGTGAATAAATAGCGGGTAACGCTGCCACCAAGGTGGGAAAAGGCTAGCTAAGTTATATTTGTGTCTTAAATACTAACTTCCAGCAATTAACGAACTATTAAACCAACGGGCGTTTAAAACTCCTGGTTTTATTTTTAAACAAACATGTTAAAAAGATCGCACTTTACATTTGGCAAATTTACAATTTAAACAGTGATTTTAGGCAACGGGGATTTCGCAAAAGAGCCCTCTAAATTACAAACAGCCTCGGCTGACTTATATTAGTAGACCTGGTTTTACAGTTACGTTTCAAACGGGAACACCCAAAAGATCAAACCGTCTACCTTGGAATTCACATTAGAAAAGGGATGTACGCTCCATGAAGTACTATGCTTCTGCAAATCATATTGACCCAACGGCCTTTGTTTACATTAAAGTTACATTTAATGAAACGGTGAAATGAAAGCTGGTTTTTAGGAAGGGACCGTGAACCCTTACGTTATGGTCGTTAACGTCCGAAAATGCCGTTTGGCTTTAACGCACCATACATTTACATTCAACGTTTGCGAGGTTACGGTGGACCATCGACGTTCATCTTGGTGGAGTGAAGCACACTGCCCGTGAAAAGCAACAACAGGAACAACGGCAAAGAAACGCCAGCGAAAACACATCGCAAGACAAAGGAAGTAGCGGTAAAAAAAGGCAAGTAACGCTGACTTCTGTTCTGTATGAAAATGTGTCCAAAAAGGCACGTACTGACTTAGCACTGGATATTGTTAAAACGTTCACCTGTGCCGATATTCCGCTAGAAAAGTTGGAAAACCCATATGTGCGAGCTTTTTTGGAGAAGCACGTGGCGAACGGGAGATCGATTCCTTGTGCCGACTATTTACGTCAAAATAAAGTAAAAGACGTCTACGATGAACAAATGCAAGAAATCAAAATGATATTGACGGCTTCTCATTCAATTAGTATAGTTACTGACGAGACAACGGATTGCAAAAACAGGGCTATACTAAACACTATTGCTATACCTATTGTTGGCAAAGTAAGTAATAAACTGCAACCCTATTTAATAGACACCGTTGAACTCACTGCTGGTGTCAGTGGATCAACAGTTGCTGGTGCTGTGCTACGAACTTTGGCTCAAGCTGGAATTCCCTATGAAAAAGTTGTAGGTTTCGTCACGGACAATGTGGCCTACATGGGATGTGCTTTTGAAATTTTACATGCCGTTATTCCTTCAGCCATCCATGTAGGCTGTTGGGCCCACATTTTCAGCTTGGTAGGAGAGCAGTGGAGAAAAGGTTTCCCCGAAGTGGACCAATTTGTGGCTAGTATGAAGAAGCTCTTCAAAACCTCTCGCAAAAAAAAAGCAATTTACCTCGAAGTAGCCAAGAAGGAAGGGATTGATAAACCTAAAGCCCTTCCACAACCTGTTCTAAGCAGATGGAACTCGTGGCTTCTTGCTGTTAAACAACATTCCGAATATTTTGATTGCTATCCTGCTCTGGTTGAAGCTTTAGAAGCTGGCCGTGAAAACCAAGCTTTTGAAACCGTCCAGGAATTTGTGGAAACACAATTCAGAGAACTAGCCCTTAAGCTCCAGTTCATAGCTGATTTGTCTGCAAAGATCAGTGATGCAGTGAACTTGATGGAAAGTCGGGATGTGTCTGCTCACACTATTTACAATACAGCAAACAACTTGCTAATTTGGCTGAAATCTTTGGAGGCGAACGATTATGTTCAGAAAACAAGAGAGAAGAAATTCACCAAAGATGCATCAAAACAAATTGGTGACCAGTTTCACAAAGTGATTAAAATGTGCCGTACAAAACTGGAAAACTACATGAATGGCAAGCAGCCAGCAATAGCTTTCCTTAAAGCCGTACGTGTGTTTGATGTTGCCCAGGTAGCAACCATGTCACGAAATATTTTGAGTTACTCGGCCATTCCACAACTTGTAAATCCCAACAACTCATTGAAACTTGAATGGGACATTTATCTAAACAAAGTGGATGAAGGTATAGACGATACTTTCCAGCTGATTCCTTTTTGGCATGGCATGATGAGTCAAACCCCCAAGTTAGCGCCAATAGCTCTCAGCTGTTTGTCAGTGCCATCTTCCTCAGTTGATGTGGAAAGAAGTTTCAGTGTGTTCGACAACATTTTAGACGATAAACGCCAGAATCTAACAACCACAAACCTTAAATATTTAACTGGCATGTACTTTAATGCCAAAGCTTTGGCATAAAATGTTCATGTGGTATTGTAATTGTTGGTGTAGGCCTACACTGCTAAGCAACTTTTTTTTTTAAAGTATTGGATACATTGAGCTTATGTCAAAATAGCCTACACGACTAGGTCTACCCAAGTGCATTCAAGTGTTACTTTTTTTCTAACATAAATAAGACTGTTTTTAAGTATAATCCATTATTGATTTTAGGCAGTTTACCGAAAGAAAGTTGTTTCTTGGGTATCGCCTTACTGACTAAAACCTGCTGCACCACCTTCTCCCCCCCCCCCAATTTCTTTGTGTGCCGTGTAAAGTGGCTTTTTCAGGAATAATGGAATTTAGCTACTTAAATACTCATTTGAAAAACTAAATTTAATAATCTTTCAAAATTAAATATTCAAAAAGTATGTAGGGAAAATTCGTCTTGCGCTCAAATTCTATTGAGCATTTAACTTTTGAATGTGAGCGTCAGGATGATTTTTCCTGTACATACTTTTGAGAATTTAATTTTGATAGTTTAGTACCTTAATAAATTGTTTTTTTTAGTTCTCAAAAAAATAAAACGCATGGAAAAAAACACGTTCGCCTGAGAAACAACTTTCTTTTTTAAACGGCCATATGTATTGCTTTAGGTATATATTTTTTTTTAAATAGCCTAAACTTTAGCCTAGCCCTACTGTATGCATTTCAGTAAAACTTTTTTTACAGCTTAAATTCATAGTGAGCTGTACCTAGGCCTCATATTTAAATAGAACTTGGCTACCTGTTAAAAAAATTTTTGTAATTATTTTCAAATAACTTCTTGTTAAAAGTAGATTAGCAAACAAAGTGCAGCCTACAAATCCAGTTTTTTTTATCCTAATTTGTAAATGAACACAATTTGGCTTAGGTGAAGAGGCCTACATATAGTTTATAGAATAAATCAAATGAAATATGCCATCTATTAAAGTGATATTATTTATTCCACAAGCCTAATCTTTCAATAAAATCAGTTGAATATTATTTTGTGTCCGAAGACTGAATTTAAAAAAAATTAAAACTGTCTCGCTCCATCATTGGAAAATATTATACAGAAGACACTCAGTCTTGCTGTCGTCATTCTACAGGCACTCCTGGTCACATTCTTGCTCTTTGACAGAGTTTGAGCCTTGCAAAGAGCAAGAACATGACCTGGATCCTAATTTAATCTTTGGAGTGCCTGATGATGCCTGTAGCATTGGTGTCGAAAATCTTCTGTATGAAATTATGTGATGATGGAGGGAGGTAGTTTTTAAAATTTTCAAGTGTTTCAATAGTACTGGTACTGCAAGTTTTCCGAAATCTTCAAAACTTGAATTTGTCGCAAAATTTTCCCGCAATATTTGCGATTTCCCCCGCAATATTCAGTAATTATCGCCACACATTTCCTCGCAAGATTCCGCTGACAAAAATCGCGGAAAGTAAGGGTCCTTATTAATAATGTAGATGAATTTTAAGGATGTTTTTGGGCAGAAAGTTAGATAATGTGTTCTTCTATTAAGAGCTGCAAGAATTGGTCAATTTGCTGCATTTTCCATGACGATATGCCTGTTTGAGTAGCGATCGGTCTTTTGGGTGCGGTAGCGAAGAGAAAAAAAAAAGTGTTCGTTGAAAAACGAAGATTTCTGCCCTCAGGTTTTTAGTCGGCGGTGTCAAGGTGGCCTCACCACTAGTGTCTAATACAAGACCACGTTTACACAACACCAAAACGCTAGTGATCTTAAAAGTGTCTTGTTTGTACTGCTTACTGGATTTGGGGAGAGAAATATTTTAAATAATGTGCTCTGCTCCAAATATTAACGTAAAATTAAACTGAAGAGTTAAGATTGAAAGCCCTTGAAATCGCTGACAGCGTAAAAAAACCGTGATCTGGATCTGGCAGAGGCCGACAGACGTCGGGCAGATGAACTAGCAGTTCGAGACCAGGAAGCGATAATTAAAGATCGCGAAGCGATTATTAAAGAGAAATCTCATGCCCAAGAGTTAAAAGACTCAAGTTGCAGCTTGAACTAGCAAAGCTAAATGCTGCCAGTAATACTGTTAACCCAGCTCCAGCTGGAGCTCTGGGCGCTCCCCCAGCTCCTCCGAATCCAGTACCTAAACAGGGGAAAATTGCCGATGTGGTTTTACGCCTAATAAATAAGTGGACCCCAAAAACGGAGATTAACAGCTTTCTTAAAATTTTCGAAAGAATGTTAACCAGTCAAAAAATCCCCAAGGACCTATGGAGAAATTTTAATCAAAGTGTGCGATAAACTTACGGAAGTTGAAATGCAAGGTTATGAAGTTGTCAAAAAAAAACTTCTTGACAGGTTTGTGTAAACCAAAGAATCACTACAAACTCAGTTTCGTTCTCTTGAGAAAAGCCCAGAACAGCAGTTCCACGATCACGCGTTTGAACTAGAAATGCTGTTTTCTCTGTGGTTACCTTTAGCTAAAGTTAACGGTGATTTTAACAAACTTGTAAATTTAATGTTCCTAGAGCAAATTACTAAATCATGTCCCGTTGCCCTGCGCAAATGGTTGCCCGACCAAAGCCGTCCCGGAATGTTGGCCGAAGTGGCAAAATTATGTGACGACTTCACATCCCGCAACAAACAATTCGCTAATGATGCGGCTGCTCGTAGCGTCAAAACGCAACCTAGTATTGCGCCGTCAAGTCAAGGTTCTGCCCCTAGAACTCAAAATAACCAACGTAGTGGCAATCGTAACCACAACACGACAGCTAAGCCAGCCGGATCTGTCGAAGTAAAAGCAGACCACCCTAGTCAGAACTCTTCCAGGAGCGAAAGTGCTAGTCTAAACACTAACCCTTATATAAATAGAGTTAGGCGTTGCTACATTTACAACTTCCCAACATTTCTGTAGTGATTGTCCGAAACGTAACAAGTAAACAAGCAAACGCAAACGTAACAAGCAAACGCAAACGTAACAAGCAAACGCATGTTTCCTTGTCGGAAAAAATGCCCGTGAAGTTTTAAAAACTAGCACCCTTCCAGGTAACATAGGAAAGCGTCAAATTAATATTTTGTGCGATTCCGGTAGTTCAGTGTCCCTCGTTAGCGCTAAACGAGCTAAAAACTGGCCCCGTTTGAAACAAAAAATTCGTTGTCGAACTGTTTTGAGTGACCAAATAGTCAAGTTGCCCCAGGTTAATTTATGTTAACTTTTAACTAATGGTGCTATGCTAAACACAGTAGCTTGTGTGTCAAATGCAACTAGTTCAATCTTCGACGTTGTCCTAGGAGTCCCTGGGATTAATTTATTAACCCCGACACTTAGACCTAAAACAAACACCAGGCCACGTGATTTTGCCCCTAACGCTACACCTCTGCCCCAACTAAAACCCGTCCCAGCGGGAAGGAGGGAAACCGTTTAATAGAAGCGGTCAGCCGTGACTCAATGTACAGTCAAGTGTTAAAGTGTAACCCGATCTGATAATCCCCTCGTTAAGCAGAGGAGACATTCCAGCATGAATGAATGTAGTAGCGCTGGCATAAAACGGCCAGTAACTCATAATAAACTGTCTGCTAGTCTCGTTCCAAGCTATCCAAGTAGAATTGCTACGCGACGCAAACCAGCGAACTAAAAATCAGCAGTAGACGTGCTACCCTTATGTGATGTGCGTCGACAGCTTGGTCATTAGCGCCAACCTCAGTCACAGTGCAGTGGCCCCCACCTAGGACATCACAGTTGGCGACGAGTCCGGTACCTTTGGTAATCTTTAAAAACTTAAGCTTAAACTGATAGGTCTTCAACCACATCTTTGCTCCATATTTGTGGTAAGTTGCAAATTTTTTTCATTTTGGCAATGAAAATTAGTGCTCTGAATTCCTATCAGAGTTTAAACTTTTTCAAACAGTGTTATTTTGACGTGGTAGTGCTGTGTGGTATGAAATGATAACAGTTAAATTTAGTACCTTAACAACTAGAACCGAAGTGGGCAATTGGATTTATTATGGTTAATTTTACCTTGGCAGTGTTCTAGAGCGACGCACTGGCGTGTCCGCACAGGCAGTATTATAAACCTGAAGGTTCGAAAAATGCGCTGCTAAATTAACCCTTGTAAATTCGATTGTGCCATTGCCCATATTCGGGCTAGTGTGTGCCGGTGTAAAATTTAACACCGTAAGTTTATGCTCAAACTTAGTGAAATCTGGTCTGTGCTGAGGCTTAGGCCAGAAGTGTTGTTTTGTAAAACGTTGCAAATGGTGAACGTAAAACATTTTTTCAAAGCCTAGTCCCTTTAAATTTAACTTATAGGCAGTTAATTTATACAACTAGGTAGGCTACAGTCAAGCTTGATTTATTTCTGTGTTTAAATAAGTGACCGGTAGTCCTGAGTGCTCCAGTTTAATCCTTGCATGTTAAACAGGATTGTAATTAAATTTAATTAAATTTAATTTTGTAGGCTTATGCCAAAGACAGGTGTCGGTAGCAAACCACCTGTAACTGCTAAAGTTAGCAGTGAAAGTGAAACTGAAAATAATTCAGTAGTGAACGCAAGCGTTAATGAAACTAGTTCTAATTTAAATCTAAATTTTGAATCTAGTGATAGTGAAGACGACGTCAACATGGGTTCGTCTAAAACCGCTGGTTTATTTTCGGAATTCGATTGCGAGTCTGACACATGGGAGAAATACTCCAGCCGAATTCGTTACTTTTTTTTAGCTAAAGAAATACCAGCAACCAAGCAAGTTAATTTTCAAATGGATCTGTGGGCCAGAAAATGTTTGATAGAATTCTTAATATCCTCTCACCTGATTTGCCCGACTCATTAACATTTGATGAACTCGTTAAAAAGGTTTTAGACGACATTGAGCCAGTGCCCTCAGTGGTATCTGAGCGTGTTAAATTCTTTAGAAGATCGCAAAAATCAGATGAGAGTATCGGGGAATATTTAGCTGCCTTAAAGCTAATGACGAAGTATTGTAACTTCGCAAAAATTAAAGACATTAACAGCGAAATGATTAGGGATCGCCTAATTGGGGGGATCCAATCAGAAGTCATTCAACGCGAGTTGTTGAAGCAGACTCTGGATTTAAAGGCTACAACATCCTTAGCTTTATCCTTAGAATCTGCTGAAACAGACCAATGCGTTTTGAGAAGCCATTCTAAAGCTGTTAACTACGTAGCTAAAAAATCAGGAAAAAAAAAGTAGGCCTAAATCCACTAAGGATTTCATTTGCTATTGTTGCGGCAAAAATGGCCACGTGAAAACACGTTGTAAATTTCGAGACTATATATGTGGCCGTTGCCACACTGTCGGCCATTTAAAAGCCGTGTGCCGAAAAGCTAGCCATTCGAATAGAACTTTAAAATCACTCGACCACCCTAAAGCAAGTTCTAGCACAAATTTTAAGGCTAGGCCGAACACAAAACAAAAGTATAGCTACAAAAAACGCGTCAACAAACTCGAACGCGATAGCGAAAGTGATAGTGAAGAAGGGCAGGATGTTGAAGCCGAAAATTCAGAGTCTGGTTCCGGGTCTGATAACGATTCAGACAACGACTATCTTGTACTGAAAAATAATACTCTTGGACTGAGTCAGGCTGCGGACCAGATTTCAATTCCCCTACAAACCAACAAAATAATAGTAGTAGTTAATTCTATGAAAATCCATAAATGGAAAATGCCAGTCTGCCTAAATGGTGTCAAGCTAGAAATGGAACTTGATTCCGGAGCAGATGCATCCATTATCCCTATTGAGTGGCATCAAAAATATTTTGATATTTTGCGGACTGTCCTTTAAAACTCAGTCCGTACTCGATTCACTCATACACTGACGGAATTGAGAACACGATTTACACTGTAAGTCTGAAGGTTGAAGTTCAAGGTCAAATCGAACATTTGGATGCTTTAGTTTCAAAATTATATAAACCTGCATTAATGGGAAAGGATTGGATTTCTATTTTTCGAGTTAATTTCCATCCTTTTTACGACCTACAAACGAAAGTGAAACCTAAGAAAAGTGTTAAAAAAATTAAAACTAGCATTACGCCAGTTGACACTTCCGAAATAGTGAAGGGTTTCCCGGAGCTATTTTCTGAAGGCATGGGTAAGTTTAAGAATTTTAAAGCCAAAATTCATTTAAAACCTGATGCCAAGCCTGTGTACAGTCGTGTAAGACCGGTTCCGTTAGCACTCAAAGAAAAGGTTAACCAAGAAAAATTCGTAGATTGGTTGGCCTTGGAATTCTAGAGCCTGTGGAAACTTCTCAGTGGTCTACGCCAATCGTCATAGTTCACAAAGCGGATGGCCAAATCCGAGTGATTGGTGATTATAAAACCACCGTGAACCCTCAACTCGAAGTCGACCACTATCCAGTTCCCACGGCCGCAGAATTATTCAGTGAATTAGCAGGCAGTGACACTTTTTCCCTTATCGATCTTAAGGATGCATTTCTGCAAATTGAACTCGACACAGAGTCACAAGAAGCTTTGACAATAAATACACCTCTGGGTTTGTTTAGATGGCTTCGCGTACCCCTGGGCCTGGCGTCCAGTCCTGGAATTTTCCAGAGGGTAATGACTCAAGTCACCAGTAAAATACCCAAATGTCTCCCGTTTTATGATGACATCCTGGTGAGCGGGAAGGGGGGTGAGCATGACGAATCGTTAAATAAACTGTTAAATGCTTTACAAGATGCAGGAGCCAAACTTAGCAAACTGTCGCGGCCTGAATTAAAATATTTAGGCCACATGATAAATGCAGAAGGCTTGCATACACTCCCTGAGGTTATCGAA
>JAHWFP010053043.1:26145-63968 GCA_023313725.1 Lithobius niger | reverse complement strand
GCCACGTGCGTCCATAATTATTGAGTGTAAAGTTGGTGCGTTTACGTTCACCAGAAGAGAAGGGCTAAGCTTAACGTAATAACGGGCGTTTTTAATTTAATTTTTTTTATATAAAAACGACCATTTTTAAACATTTTTGTAGAAAGCATTTTTTCATTTTTATTAACTGTTTTTTTTTCTGGTATTGTAAGCTGCTTGAGATTTGGTTGGTTGGTACCGAGGTACAAAGGCATCCCTCACCTGACGGAAACCAATTACGGAAAATGGGCGATGCAATTCGAAGGAGTTGCGCTTACGGATGGCTAGCTAAACACAGTTTTACGTGGGCATCTTCCACAAAACAATTCAATTGCTGATGCTATCTGGTTAACCTGCAACGATGCATGTATATCATTTATGTTAAGACCATCTCATTTAACCTCCTACTTCAGTTTAAGGGAATCACGCACTGTCTGGGATCAAATCACAGTAGCCTATGGAACCACCACCCAAGCTATGGCGACTTTGCTATTTGTTGAATGCATCCGAGTGACCATTCGATATCACGAATCAATAACGTCGTTATGTGCCCAGAGTTCGGAGGCCTGTACCACAATTGTTTTGCAGCTGGTATACAGGTGGCAGAATCTGATTCCTGTCTATACCTTCTTCAAGGCCTACATTTGTCTCATTTTCAGACAACAGTAGAGATCCTACGTAATACACCAGCTCTACTGATTTGTCAATTAGTGTAAATGTCTATTGTGCAGAACCATAACAATTATCAGCAGTCACTCTTCGTCACCACCTATAGCACCAAGTCCCAGAGGAAACTTTTCACCAATGTCTGCCATCGAGAATGCTGGACGAGACATTGGACGGCGTGCGTTCACCCCGCGGCAGGAAACGCAGCAAGTGCTCTTGATGTAGCTGACAGGCCCATTCGAGATATCTATAGATGTTCCTCCACGTCGCATTTGATTGCTGAATTCCCCAACCCTCCCGATTCGTATACACTTGTCTGCAGCCATCGTCAAGGATTTGGTCATGCAGCTGAACAGTGTTCGTCACCTCCCTGTGCCGAATGTGCAGCCACCAGTTCACCCACACCTAACCCCAACGCTGGTAGACAGAGGAACCCTAGGCAGTGCCGGAAGAATGCCAGCTAGCGACTCAGTAACAACGAACCTGCTCTTCATACTCTTCTGCTGAAGTGCCCGATAGACCTTCCAACGATTGTTATGCGTATAGACTTATCCTTGAAGATTCAACCGTAACGCCCAGCTGCTCTGAGGACTCACAGGAAAATCCGATTTTTTTTCGTGTATCCGGACTCTGAGGTCAGAAATCCAATTTTAATAACTCTAGAAATGATCCTAAAATTGTTAAGTTTCGACTAAGTTTTTTCGCATCTTACGGGTGTGCGTGAATATTATATCTTGATCTCTTCCTTCCTTCTGCAGTCACACGTGCTCAAACGGTCTTGTAGACAGAGTCATGAACAACACGGACTTCACCCCGTCATAATCTCATAGCTGCTTAAATCAGACTGCACTATTGACACATCACTGGCGTTGACGAAATCAGAATTGGATACAGAACAGGAACCAACGTGAACTGCGCCCTTGACGTATGTAGATAGCATATAACTAAAATTACTCAAAACAACATTTTGCCCTTTTAGTCTTCTGTACAGCCGAACCGGCTGAGAAAACTATTGCAACGACTTTGACCGTACGTCCGTCCAGCTGTCCGTCGCTTTTTTCAACTTCGCAACGGTACCAGATATTAACGACAATTGTTTACAACGATAGATTCAGTGTGAGAAGTTAGTTAAATAACATAGCAAATTAAAACATCGTTACTTCCTTATAGCTAATAGAATTCTTCGACGTAACTAAATTAAATAATAACATTTGATCGTCGAATTAAAATCCTAAGGTAACACTCAATAAAACAAATGGATTTTAGCTTCGTTTAAAATAGTTTCGTCACATTGTTCCATGAATGAATAGGCTTATCGTCGAACCAAATTCTCCATTAGGCCTATCTGCTACTTACGAAATTAAAACTGAATTTTTTTAATTAGGCCAAAAAATGAAAATTAGGCCTAAAATCATGTTACCATGGCAACGTCAAGTTTACGAGTCGCTGTTGGCTTCATCAAATGCATCTCTCTCGTCACTTCCCTGCCACCACTGACCTATATAGGCTACGTTGCGCATTACGTTGTAACACTGTAACTGTGTGCTTGTAGGTGCACCGTGTTGCAAAAATGAATAGGCTTACTGTACAATCCATATCTCCGTTTGCTGCTACTTACGAAATTAAAACTGCTGGTTAAAATTAGGCCTAAAAGCTGACAATTACGCCTAAAATGTAAAATAGACTTAAAAGCTAACACATTTTTAACCGACGATTGTTATGGCTACTGCTTTTAGATTAGTATAATTGAGATAGCTGTTGCAGTGCATGATACAGGTGTGTGCCTCAACACTGGAAGTGGAGGAACTGTACAGATGACCAGTGCGACTAGGCAGTCGATGAAGTCGCATGTTGTGTTTTGGGGCTGTCATTCAGCGCATGATGTCACAGTTACAGCCACAGTCAAACAGAGCATGAGTGACAGATGTGACTCCCTCCCGCAATTGAGGAATCAATGCCTCCATTAGTGAGTAACTGGGGTTTTTGGAGGAGAATAGCTGGAAGATGTAGTCTGTACAACAAAGCAAAATTCTTTTTGTTAATGTTAAAATTTAATGAAAATGTTAAATCAAGATTTCGAAACTATTATAAATTAATATTATTATTAAACTAAACGTTTATGTTGTCGCAATACCTAACTGATACCATACTCTAGGACCCATCTTCCAAAGTGCTGTGCTCAGTTTCTCTTTTGTAAAAGATGGTTTTACCCAGTCTATAATATAGTCCCCATAAGAGTTTCTTCAGCATAAGCAATGAAGGCATGAGTGGAAGGGCTTAGTGTAGCAATGAGGCTGATCCACGTATTACTTTATACATCAAGTAAGCTGACCTCTGGGATCACACTCTGGTTGAAACCACATACTCACCCGATTCATTTCCAACCACCAGATACGGACTGTCATAGTTAAGAGGCCCGTTAATCGGAACCACACGCTGCCTACCGGATAGCTTTCCACAGTAGGTGAGAACAACGGAGTGGTGCAAAAAGATTTAAATCAAATTTTCTAGGTAAAGGGACAGTAGTCGCTTGGCCATTTTTATTAAATTTCCTCGATACACTACCAGATGTAGTTTTTTTTTAAGAAATCACCTAACAATTATTGAGAATTCCACGTGCTCGATTTCAGTGTTAAATTTGGCACTTACCTTATTTTTGTCCTGTCTTCTCAGCAAACCTCGCGCCAAGTACGCACTACATTCGATCGTGGATCATGTATACTATAACGTAGTGTGATGGTATACAAGTCCAGATGTTGCGTGTGTGATGACATAACGATAAGAAGCCGTGACGTATGTGTCACAGCTGTCACAGCTTGTGGGAAGTTACATGAATCATTGTCAGTACCAGCTTACGTGCACCAAGGTCGAGTGAGGTATTAGTCTGAGGTATACTATCGTTCCACTCGACCTTGGTCTAAGGTGGAACGATCGGACGAAGGAATGGCTAGATTTCTTCTTGACTGACGATGAATTGCTTACTATTGAAACTCAGGAGCATATTATTAAATTTAGCGTTATAGAGTGCTCCTTCGTTGCAGCTATGTACTGAACTGGTAACGGTAGTGAGAGGAAGAAGCATGACGTGTTAGTTCAGATTTATTTCCTATTTACACCCACAAAACTGCACTCTTGTTTGTGAAAAAAATTCCTCCACCACCGACCGTTTTAGTTTCAATGTTACGGCAACAACACTTTTTGTTAGGCGAATTTTATTTTTATCATTGAACGACAGGCCGTAGTTGTTTCTACAATTAGTATACCTAAAACTATGCACAAACACACGCATGCATATAAGCAAACACATTGTAATTTCTTATGGATTGTAATGGTAACAAAGTAGTTATATAAATTCTGTTACTATGTCATTCGACTTGCTCACTCTCTTAGAATTGATCCATGATTCATGTAGTTTATTGGATCATCAGAGTGTCACCAAATCGACATTATTGATTATTAGAACACAAGCTAACTGCAGTTGTTGCCCATAATTCGTTAATCACATTCTAAGAAGGACTGCAGTTCACACGCTACAAAAGAATTTGTTTTACTTTGAACAGGTTTACTACACACAAAATCGCTCGCTTTGCTCGTCAATCAGTACACTTTTCTTGTTCAGAAACGCGAATGTTTGACAGCATTTTAAAACGTGCAGTTGTACGTTTTCCTTGATTCCAACCAGTTAAACCCAACGAATTTTAATAGCTATACGTCGTTTTTCTGATATTAAGTATGGTGCAAACTACAGCATCATTTTAAATGTGATTTTTCTCAAAGTTGCTTTTTGAATAATTTCCTTATTTTCCGTTTTTCGTGTGTTTTGGGTCAAAATTAAGTTACAGCTATTAAAATAGGCATATTCGAAAAGTATTTAAATTATTACGACGTTGGTACTGTGGTAAAATGGTAATGAAGTTTTTTTTTCGCCTAATGCGTGACAACCACAAATGCATAAAATCCAATTTAATTTTCAACAAGAATATTCTTGTCATGTTCATCTAAACAAAGTACAAATAATAAATGCACACTTGCTAACACAAATAGTCCAAAAAACTAAAAAAAATTCACTTGATACTTACAATTGAAACAGAAATAAAATAATTGTAAGTATCAGGTGAATTGTTCTATTTCTTTGTACTATTGGTGTTGGCATGTGTGCATTCATTGTTTGTACTTTGTTTAGGCGAACATGACAAGAATATTTTTTTGAAAATTAAATTCGTTACTTTCGTATTTTGTTTATCACGCATCAGGCGCGAGAAATTTTACTTGACTAAATTATTATTTATTCAGCACCTTTCTCACCATCATAGAGGCCTATCTTCTGTAGGAACAGGCATAAAACACGCATTCAAATAAACAAATTGTACTTTTTTAATTGCTGCAGATTAGCCGCATCGTTTGCTGATGTTGCACAATAAGCGTCGTGTTTCCTTTCCCAGATGCACTTGTTAGCTAGTGTTAGCTGTGTTATTCGGCGAAATTAAAATAGCGCACAACTCTGTCAGAATATTTGACGACGTATACCTCTGTCGTGCATTGTAGAAATCATTGGTCTAAAGTGGTCAAACTGATAATGCTATTTCCAATTCTGGATACAAATGAAAAAACCACAAATTAACCTAAATTCAGACACTGCACGAAGCAGTCAATTTAAATCCAGCCCTGTTAACCATAAATTTTTTATCACTCTTTAGTTTTAACGTCATTGTACTGTATCAGTGTGCCAGTTGCATTGTGCTAGAGTCTATGACCTCAAGTATAACGTCAGGGGTTTGCTTACTGGTGACCATTGCTGACGAGAGGGAGGGGGTTGTCAGTTGATGACGTAGGCGCTGCTAACCCATTAAAATAATATTTTAAAGGGGGAAAATAGGCCAAAAAAAAGAAAAAAACGTCCTAAGAAAACTGTGGATATCCAGGGAAAACATCCCTTCTTTGAGGAAGAGCAAAGTAGAAATGTTGTAATACTGGAAAGGGTTGAGGAATTGATGACGATTGATGATGAGGGGGAAGGCAGGTTGAAAATGGCCAATTTCATGACAATGTAATACTTGAACGGTCTCTTACCTGGTGTTATTAGGTGCATAAATTTATTGCTGCAGAAATTTTTGTAAGTCTTTACGATAACAAACATTGATAACTGTTTATTTCGTTCACTCACTCAGCGCACCGTCTTATACAGATGCTTGCTCTTTCAGCATTATCATGTGTAGCGTTGGTTGGTTTAGTTTGTTAATCAGCAAAATTCGTGTTTGACCTCGATTTCTGCTCTGAATCTTAACTTTTGAAAAGTTATTTTTGTGTTCCGAATTAATAAGAATTAGTACTTTCTATAATAATATTGAATGTTGCAGTCACTTCCAATGCGTACTGCATATTTTTGGATGATGTAGATATATACATTTGGAGTTGGGCGTGTAAGAATATTATTACGACAGAGCTGCATATTAAGATATTGAAAAGGAACGTTGTTGTACCCATAAATCTATGTTTCTCATTCTTATTCCGTACTTTTTAACATACTTTCTTGCAGATGATGTTTTAATCCTATAAGGCATCAGAGCATTTTTCACTTACAACGATCATATGGCTCACATTACACTAATGCAGACTCATAACACAGGGAAGACCCATATTCGAGAACAATCGTCCTTATTTTCCATCACTCTCTCAATCTTCCGTCCAATCCTTTTCTTGGGTCAAATGCTGGGTATCATATCTTTTCATATAACGTGTTCGCAAGACCAAAGAAGATGGAATTTTTGGAAGCGAATGTTTTCTCGAATATACCAAATAAGTGCAGCAATCATTATCTTTTACGTAATAATTCATAATGCCATGGGAGATTTGTCATACAGATCAGCAAATACACTTGATGTGATTTCTTTTTATGTGCAACGCTTAGGAAATGGCCTTGCGTTGTTTATCATTTACATCTTATGCCTGGTGAAAGAGAGACAATTTCAGAAATTAATAAAACAACTGGCAATCATTGATAGTCTGCTTGAACGAAAGATTGAAAGAAGAGGATTTCTTTTAAAACATGTTCTTGTTCATGGAATTCTAAGCTTAACTGGATTAGTAGCTTGGACTATAGTTTATTCACGTAAAGGCTCCAAGTATCCCATCGTGAATACAGTATTTGGATTTCCACTATTTCTTACTGAATACTGTGTTGTTATGCTTTTTGTAACATCAGCCAACTTGTGCGCCCTGGGCTTTTCTTCTTTAAATCACGAACTAAATAAAGCTATAACTTCAAATACATTCACTGTTAAATGCCTCAACAAACTTCGCCTTCACTACGATCAAATGTATCGAATAAATTGTTGCATTCAAGAAACTTTCTCGTGGGTGATTACAGCAGAACTTTTATACAACTCAATAACGTTATGCTTTTTATGCTATTGGATGATAACTTTAAAACGCATCACAGTTATTCTCACTGTTACCCTCTCTCGACTGATAATTGCTCTCCATTGTATATACATTATGAGCACTGCAGCCGGTAATATCACTAATCAGGTAATTGAGATCATAGGACACAGAAAATGGGAGTATTAGTCTAATCTGAAAAATTCAAGAGTTACTTTTTTCCGCATATTAGTTTTAAAAAAAAGGTTACAGTGTAGAAAATAATTTTGAGGAATGAATTCCAGTCCCTTTTATTCCAGTCCCTTTTATTCTTCTCCACCTTTACTCCTTCACCTATCTAGGGCTTAGGCTCGATCAGCTTTAGACTAATGGTTGAACTTGCTGGTTCTTATTAGTGTGTATACATTGCAATTGTACAATTCGCAACAATTAAGTCTTACAACAATGATCTGTAGTTTGGTTAAGCGAAATCTCACAACAATTGTACTTCTTGTGAAACCCTCTATGGGTATTTTATTCCCTATGTCTTCTCCATTTTTCCTTTTGTTAGGTTCGACTCTATATTGCGTCACGGTTTTTTTTCCCTTCGGATTTTTGCCAGGGAACACGTGTAGCTTTTAAGTCGCCATTTTGTTGGGCCTAATTCCTTAATTCAAGTCGTTGAATGGATAATGCCTAGATCTTAGAGTCATAATGAGAGAACATGTGGAGCTAACCTAAGGTGCAGTACAGAAATTGACTTTTATAGCAATGAATAAACTTAATATTATGCCAACTAATTCATCTGGTAAGATTATTCGTGGGATAAATGGTCACGACTAGGGAGGCTTATTAATTCAAGTAACATCTTTACCTTAAAACCAGCATAACGCAAAATAGGGGAGATGTTGGAGAGACTGTTTTTCCCCTAACCGGCAACCTTGTTTGAATAAACTTTTGTGGATCAGCAATTGCGGTATTGAGTCTAACCACTCATGAAGCGAACGATTATTTCGACCTATAATTTCTCCGTACATTGCTAGCTAGTCCAGTGGGGCAAATGCGACTCTTGGTGCGTCTAAGAAACTGTAACGTCACGCTCTGATGGCCAAGTTGAGTTGATGCGTAGGAAGCCTCAAAATTTCTGTAGTATCATGTAAAGGTATTCATTCGCAACCCTCACACTTTTGAAGGCACAGACTGCGAGCGTTCTGAACTTTTGGTAGCAGCATTTTTGGTGGTCACTCCGATAACATTAATTAGCTACAACAATGTTCTCAGTTGCTACATCGTCTAAAGATTGGGAATCATTCCACCAAAAGTTCCATGAGCCGAGAAGGGTCAATCAAACCTGTCCACTACTAAACTTGCGCTATTGCCTTTTTATTGACTTCTTACTGCTGCGTGGTGTTTGTGATATCACCACCTTAAATGGCTGTTTTCCGCGATGTCTGACTTCGCCTTCACCGAGTGAGATGATCGTTGTTATCTAAAGGCCAATTCCTACTGATGTCCACGAAGTCCACATCTCCAGACGAACTTCTCCCAATTTCGATGATTGCTATCACCACCTTAAGTATTACGAGTATTTTGCCTTCACAGAGAAGCTGAAGATTCAGCGTCATGAAGGCTTACCGAGATTTGAGTCACAAGAGAAATTGTAAAGACAGGAATGCGAAGGTGCAATTATTTCCCCCATTTTTTAGACTAGAAGACCAAAGAGCCTCCAATGGCTCAATGTTGGGCTCAACTGCCACCTCTACATCGTTCATTTCACAACCCCTGCAAAGGGATACCAGCCTTAAATGGAGCGGAAGATTTCAAACTGTGGCAAACTCTTTTCACCTGCCATGCACAGGAGAAGAATTGGTTGCCAGGGAGCTTTAGACTGATGGCTTCAGCTCTGCCCCAAGACGTTGATAACTGGAATCAAAGAAACACAGAATGAAAAATAGTCCTCCTGCGTACAGTATCTCTGTCGCTAGCTTTCCACATTCATAACGTAGGGCCTGCAAGACAGACATTGGAGCGATTAATTTACGATTTTGTCGAAGTCGATCCATTCCAACAGATGCACCGCTTAAAAGATATGAGTATGTCAATGGCACAAACTGAGGACATCAATACGTATAAATGCCGTGCCAGGGGGTGAATGGAAGATGTAACAGTCACTGGGTATCCACTCACTGAACACCAAGCAGGTATCTGGATTTTACATGGTGTCCAGCATCTGTCCTTGCTCATGGCGAGAAAATCACTAATTCGATCTGGCTGTGCGTTAACTGTTAGCACCATCCAAGAGGAACTACTCGACTGCTTAAAGTATTCCTTCGCTAAGGAGACTGCGGCTCTAAAATAATTGCGATATGCGACAAATTAAACCAGCGAAACTCCAATATGCTCCTCACGACGGCAACTCTACTGTGATGAAAAGATTCCACCTCCTGACCAATTGAGACGTAAATAAAATCCGTCGCACCGTCATGTTTGCTGCAACTCGAATAGGGGCCAGTCCGACCCTAGGGCAATGCCACAAGCAATAGAATACCAACGCAGATCCAAATCTCGCCAGCCGGACTCAAGAGACAACCAACACCTGAGAAACCAAGGAAGACTGCATACCCAATGAATCCACTGTCAAAATGAATCCGACACCTTTAGAGAATGTGATCGTGTGGACCCCTCCATCCTCCCACGTGGCTCAAGATGCAATAAATGCTTCAGATTGGGATATTATAAAAATGCGTGTGGCAACGTTACCCTTTCCAAGCAAGAGAGAACTGAACACCAAGAACAACGTGAGTCTGGGAGAAATGACCCAACCGCGGCGAGTTTCTAACCAAGACATTCCACCAGCCGAAAATAATACACGACATAACCAAAAGGCTAACAATAATCCAGCCCATGTTGCTTTTTTTTGCCAATATCATCGGGCCTATGGCTTGGACACACACCATGGACCTGACGAAAATTGTGCCAAATCGGATGCAGAAATAGATATGTCGTCCAACAAGTTGTATAAAAACAAACGCAGTCATAAGAATTTATTTGGAGATGAAAGTAACGGTGAAGTTAACCACTACACCTACGATTCTGGGTCCACATTACGCATTGTTGTAAATTGCTATACATTTTTTGATAAACCAATATGTCCCCGAGTTCGTCTCCCCTTTTAATCTGTCACCTCTCTAGGGAGTTGGCTGGATCAGCTTTAGAGTAACGGGTGAAGTTGCTGGTTCTTACTAGTGTGTATCTCTATGCATTGCAATTCAAAGGGTTCAAAGGGTTTCACGAGCGTTAACCACTCCTGGTAATCTGCCCGAGATTAGATTAGGGGTTTGAATAACATCTCTGTAATGTGTGGAGCAGTGGCAACCCGGACCACTGCACTGTGACTGGGGTTGGCGCTAATGAACAAGTTGTCGACGCGCCATTAAGCCTCAATCCCCCCCAAGTCCTAAGGCCCTATGTCTGCAACAGCCAGATTCCCAGGTGGTCACCTACCCAAGTATCAATCCAGCCCAATGCTGCTTAACTTATGGAGTTGCAATTGTACAACTCGCAACAATTAAGTCTTACAACAATGTTCTCTAGTTTGGTTAAAAGAGATCTCACAACAATTGTACATCTTGCTACTGTATTCCATTTGTCATCTCCCTTTTTCCTTTTGTTAGGCTCGACCATCTATATTGCGTCACGGGTTTTTTTAATTCAGATTTTTGTCGGGGAAGACGTGTTGTTTTTTAACGTCGCTATTTTGTTGAGATTAATGCTTTAATTCAGTTCGACCAATGGATAATGCCCAGATCCTAGAAACATAATGACTCAGCTCTAAGTAGTACAGAGAGCATACAGAGATAACCTAAGGTGCAGCACAGAAATTTAATTTTATGGGAGTGAAGAAACTTAAGATCAAACCAACTAATTCACCTGGTAAGTTTGTTCGAGGGATAAATGGTCACGACTAGGGAGGCTAATGCATTCAAGTAACATCTCTCCTCATTAAAAAGATGCAGTTTATGCTTGGTTGGTTGGGTGCTTGGTTTGTTGATTGGCTGGTTGGTTGGGGATGATCTTCTTCTCCTCTGGAAGTAGAAGGCTACAAATATGAGAAGTTTGTCAAAAGAAAGCAAATTAACCCGTTCGTTGTGTAGGCGTATTTTCAAAGTCCGAGCTGGGTCCTAAATGACCGAAATTAACGAAAAATGTCCATTTGCAACAATCGGCAACAATCACCCCACAATGCCTCAACAATACATGACGTCATGATTGTCGCCAATTTTTTTCGAAATTATCTGGAGCGTCCATCAACAATAGTCTGGCGTCAACGGACCAACGAGGAGCGAGTCACTGAATTGTTGTTCTCAGTAACAATCAGTAAAGACGCGTAGCTTTTCGCAGTACTATTTCATTATCCGTTTTAAAATTGGAGTCATTCACCGATTCTATAATAATGGACAATTCCAGGACAAGAGAATAATCGTTTAGCAGCAACACAAAGACTGAAAAAGATTAAATGCTAAATACTAAATTACGTATAGAAAATATATTGACACCAGAAAGGGTGCCAGGAATACTTTTACGTGTGCGTTTGTATAATTTTAAACAACACTATTCAAGCATTAGTTTTTACGTAAGGCCATCAGCCAGTTCCCTCCATATTTGTGCTAAAACACGAGCAGCTTTGGATAAGAGTTAATGTCTTGTGTAGGCCTAATTTGTATTCAAGCCGTGGTATTTTCACTTGATTTCTGTAGCTGTTTTCGCCAAGTGATGTTTGGTTCTTGGTGGTTACATTGATTTAGTCACGTTCCTGAAGAAATGTTTGCGATGATCGAGTGAGCGAAGCGAACGAAAATCATCGTTTGTCATCAGAAACAGTAGTAAGCTAAATATTTATACTGTAGTGAAAATGAACGACTTTCTATAATCATTGGAACCGTGCCGTTTTCACTTGATTTCTGCAGCTGTTTCACCTAGTGAGGGATCATCAGAAAGTGAAGTGATAAGGAACCGATGGAAAATTCTTCACTGAGCAGGACATGAAGGAAAAAAATCTTAAAAAAGTGAAACAAAAAAACCCATGTAAAGTGTAGTACTAACACAAATTACATGTGATGTGAAGTTCTCGGTGTTACAATGATTCAGTCACGTTTCTGAGGAAATGTGTGCGATGAATGAGTGAGCGAAGCGAACGATGATCAGCGTTTGTCATCAGAACAGCACTTTTTCCTAAGTACAGTAATTAAGTAGTAGGGTAGGGTGCGCTGATTGAGTGAGGGAAGCGAACGAAAATCAGCGTTTGTCATCAGAGACAGCACTTTTTCTTAAACACTCTTAGTAAGTTGTAGGCTAAATATTTATCCTGTAGTGGAAAAATGCGCACATTATTTGAATCACTTCCTTGAAAAAATGTTTGATAATTTTTTGCTGGGAGTGTCTGTCAGCACCATATGAGTTTCAACAAGAAATCTCCTTGAGCGCAGTGAGACGCGGCGGAATGAGCGAGCGAAGCGAGCGACTCCGATAGTCGTAATCATTAAAAACTTACGGTCGGTATATATATATGTGTGTGTGTGGAGGTATATATGTACCTCTTCTCCTCTTGAAGTAGGAAAGCTAAAAATATGAGAAAGGTGTCAAAAGACAGGAAATTAATTCGGGTTTCGCGTAGGTTTATTTTCGTAGTTCTAGGTAAAAATTTTCCCCTCGAAAAAAGCGGAAAAAACCTTTGGACCATTGTTGAAATGAATTTTTCGAAGTTGATTGTTAGTTTCGGAATCCTGCTGTGCGGATGGTCCACAATTGTTGCGCCACGTAGGGGGGCGTGGTCCAGTAGTGTTGTCAGTACGATTACGGCTGGCAATGCTAACAGCCATCATTCAAGAAGCACGGCACGTGCAGCTCACTGATGGGACGATTGTTGAAGTTGCATTTTGAATATTTTAAATACAAACTACCTATTTAGCCTTAAATTTAAGTGAAATTACGTAAAGCTACGAAAAGGTTAATGCTAAATTAGGCCTATTTAAACAATATATATTGATAAGAGAAAAGGGTGCCAGAAATATTACATTTGTGAAACATCCACATTCGATCAATAGTGTGCTATTAGCTGGTGTCTCTACTCAGGAATAGTCCAGCCTAATTGTGGTAAACACGAATAGTTTCTAGGTAAGATTTCGCTTTGCACGAATTCTTTTATCTTAGTCAAAAATAATAAGCGACGTGTGATTGCTGTTCAAAGCATCACACTTAGCGGGGAAGGAGATGGCTTTTTAATAAAAATTCTTAAAATTTGTGAAACAAGGAAACCATGTAAAGTCAGCAAAATTTATTTTAATAAAAAAAACAATCTATACCAAAATCGGCACAAAGGAGTATGAATGATAAAATTACCAAGCATGTTTGTTCAAGCATGCAGCAACTCACGTGCTACAGCATTGAAACGTCCTTGCAGTGAGGATGGATAAGGTATCTTCAAGCCAAGGCCGACTGGGGAAGAAATCGCGTGTCTCGCCTCCTGGCTCATTGTCAGTTTAGGTGCATGCCAGAAAGGGGTTCGCTTCTACAAGCCAAGGCTGACTGGGTACAAATTGCATTCCTCGCCTCCTGGCCCAGTAACAGTTCAATCGCGTGCTGGAAAGGCAATGGCTTCTTCAAGCCAAGGCCGACTGGGCTACAAATCGCATGTCTCATCTCCTGGCTCAAGGCCAGTGCATGCATGTGCCAGGCAGAAAATACCTTTATCGAGGCTTTGGGAAAATAAGATTCGGTGATGTTGAATTAAGTAGCCTGCAGCCGGGAAACGATAACCCATATCCTTTCCCCCAGACGATCTTGTGACAAGGGATTGCATACAAAGATAAGTTACAACTTGGACACTCTTTATACGCTCCATTCAGTATATAAGACATTTTTTATACGCTCCATTCAGTACACAACGGGAGTCAGGTTGGATAAGGAAGGTTCATGATTCTTGCACCACGTACCACGCTTAGTCCTGTACTGCAGTCAGCGGTATTACGGCTGACAATCTGAACAAGAGGCGCATGTAGCTATTAGGTGGTCAGATTGTTGGAGTGATTTATGGTTACCATATCGTTTGTTTATGAACTGAGCCTTAAGAAAAACCCGTACTACATTCTGATCATTTTCTTGATTGTTTTAGATGTGGAATGTCTGTCAGCAGCATAAGAGTTGTAGCATAAAAGGTACTCGAGCGTAATTTTCAAGCCAATGCCGGCTGGGGTAGAAATCGCGTGACTCGCCTTCTGGCTCATTGATAGTTTAGGCGCACCGCAGAAGAGGGCTGGTTTTCTAAGAGGCGAAGCCGTTTTTTGTTTAGTTAATTTGTTTATGAACTGAAGCCTAGAAAAAACGCGTACTACATTCTGGTCATTTGCTTGATCATTTTCGATGTGGAATGTCTGTCAGCAGCATAAGAGTTGCAGCATGAAAGCTCCTCGAGCGTAGCGAGACGACGCGGAATGAGCGAGCGAAGCGAGCGACTCCGCTAGTCTTAATCATTAAAAACTTACGGTCAGTATATATATATATGTAGGTATATACGTACCTCTCCTCCGCTTGAAGTACGAGGGCTAAAAATATGAGAAAGGTTTCAAAAGACAGGAAATTAATCCGGATTTCGTGTAGGCGTATTTTCGTAGTTCTAGGTAACATTTTTCTCCTTGAAAAAAGCGAAAAAAACACTTTAGACCATTGTTGAAACGAATTTTTCGAAGTAGATTGTTAGTTTCGGAATATCACATGTTCCTGCTGTGCGGATGATCTACAATTGTTGCGCCTCGTAGGAGGCGCATGGTCCAGTAGTGTTTTCAGTAGGATTACGGCTGGCAATGCTAACAGCCGTCATTCAAGAAGAATGAGGCACGTGCAGCTCGCTAAGGGACAATTATTGGAGTTGTATTTTGGAAATTTCAAATACAAACTACCTATTTAGCCTTACATTTAAATGAAATTACGTAAAGCTCCAAAAAAAATGGTAAATTAGGCCTATTTAAACAAAATGTATTGATAACAAAAGGGTAAAATATGTTTCCCCGTTTGCATTTGTAAAACATCGACGTTCAATCAATAGTGTGCTATTAGCTGGTGCTCTACTTAGCAATAGTCCAGTCTAATAGCGGTAAACACGCTAGTAATAGTTTCTAGGTACGAGTTTGCCTTGCACGAAATCTTTTCTATTAGCCAAAAATTATAGGCGACATGTGGTTGCTGTTTCAAAGCATCACACGTAGCGGGGAAGGAGATGGGTTTTAAGTAAAAATTCTTAAAATTTGTGAAACAAGGAAACCCATGTAAAGTCTGCAAAATTTATTTAAATAAAAAATAATTTATACCAAGAGCGGCACACGGTGTATGAATGATAAAATTACCAAGCATTTTAGTTCAAGCATGCAGCAACTCGCGTGCTACAGCGTTGAAACGGCCTTGCAGCGGGATGGATAAGGCTACTTCAAGCAAAGGCCGACTGGAGAAGAAATCCCGTGTCTCGCCTCCTGGCTCATTGCCTGTTTAGGTACATGCCAGAAAGGCGATAGCTTCTTCAAGCTAAGACCGACTGCGTACAAATCGCATGCCTAGCCTCCTGGCTCAATAACAGTACAATTGCGTGCCGGAAAGGGAATGGCTTCTTCAAGCCAAGGCTGACTGGGCTACAAATTGCGTGCCTCACCTCCTGGCTCATTGGCAGGTTAGGCACACGCCAGAAAGGGGATGGTTTCTTCTAGCTAAGGCCGACTGGATACGAATCGCATGTTTCGCCTTAAGAAGCGCACGTAGCGCTTGGGTGGCCAGACCGTTGGACTGATTTATGGTTGTCATTTGTTTATCAACTGAAGCCTAAAGTCTGCAAGGCTGCAAGGGTAGGGGGGGATGAGGCTTAATGGCACGTCGACACCTTGGTCATTAGCGCTTACCTCAGTGACAGTGCAGTGGTCTGGGTAGTTTTTCAGTGAAATTGTGAAACTGTGTTGTGGCGAAGATCAGCGTAGTAGCACCAGGGTATGATGGATGACGGCGTGTGGTCCTAGGTTCAATATGTACACAAACTTAAGTTGCTTATAGTAGGGCGTTTGGCTATGGGCCATAGCTCCAATAAATTCATTATTCCCTGGCCCTTACGAAAAACACGAAAGGCACTCTGATCATTTGCTTGATCGTGTATAGATATCGAATGTCCGTCATTAGCATAAGATTTGCAGCATGAAGCCCCTCGACCGTAGCGAGACGACGCGGAATGAGCGAGCGAAGCGAGCGACTCCGCTAGTCTTTATTATGAACTTTAAACCCAGCATGATGCAAAATAGAGAGAGATGCCGCAGTGACCCTTTTTAACCCTAACCAGTAACCTTGCTTGAATAAACTTTTGTGAATCGGCAATTGTGTTATTGAGTCTAACCACTCAAGAAGTGATCGATTATCACCACCTCTAATTTTTTCGTAAATCGCTAGCTAGACCAGAGGTGCAAATACGACTCATGGTGAGTCCGAGAGAACGAAACGTCACGCTCTGCTAGCCAAGTTGAGCTCATGCGTAGGACGCCTGCAAATTTCAGTAGCATCATGGAAAGGTATTTATTCGCACCCCTCACGCTTTTGGAGGCACAGACTGTGAGTGGTCTGACAGAAAATATGCTTTGTTTCATGCAGTTGTCCACCACGAGCGGGTCTTGGGATTTGGTATAATGGCGATGGCTGGTGGAAATTGAAGTAAAAGAAGTGAAAACGATCGACTCGGATTGGCTTTGTTACAGATGGTAGTTTTGTGGTTCAAGATTTTTATATATGTTAAGTAGAATGCTAGCCCGACTTTTGCAAAGACCCTCCTTCCTAATCTTAATGAGAGGTAAATGAAATTTTCTA
Source organism: Lithobius niger (assembly GCA_023313725.1). Lineage (NCBI taxonomy): Eukaryota > Metazoa > Arthropoda > Chilopoda > Lithobiomorpha > Lithobiidae > Lithobius > Lithobius niger. Next base: position 47,039 of record JAHWFP010053043.1, on the reverse strand, counting down.
CAGTTAAGGGAACATGACGTAACTTAAGCTGGGACGACTGGGGAGAAGAAAAAGTTGAGCGAAATAGATTCTAATTAATATTACCAATTACTGCAGGATGAATACCATCGGATGCTTGTCTGGTCGAGTTGGAGGACTCGAATGGGAATATTTGCATAGGGCACGAATAGTATAATTGGTTGCCAAGGCAATGCATGGCTCTTAACACTGTTAACATTGGAATATAGTAACAGTGTCAATAATTGTTGTTGGTAGTGTGACAATTGCAACGTTATCCTTGGAGAGAAAGTAGGTTGTTGCGACACATCTTGTGTCAAGGCTGATTGAGGTAGTGACATTGGCCGAGTTTTGGCAAAAATATTTAGACGCCAAAATGGTCACTATAGACATTGCCGCTTTTGTAATTTGCTTTCCTGACATCCATAAACGTCTGGTAGAGATTGCTATAGTCCCCTGTTCATTAGTGGTCTAATTTGAAATAATGTTCCTCCACGGTAACGTGACAAGCCATGAAGTTAAAATGATTGACGACGGCCATTTTTCTTAAGGCTGTTATTCGTTCACTCTGTTGAGAATGCTAGAATTACCCATCTAGGGTTTTTGATAGCGATTGACATGATGAGTCGCCAGGTAGGAAAAGATGAGGTCTGGATGCTGTCATAGTGCCAGTGTCTAAATTCTGGTTAACTTCATCTCTCCCTGATAACTTAGCTCGTATCATCTTATTCTCATAATAAAGTGTGACATTGGACATGAGTCAGCTGATGTAAGTTTCAGTAGCATTGGCAGTGTCCATAGTTGTGAACTTGGCGACGTCATTGCCTGTTCACATGAAAGTAAGAGTTTGCCTGGCACCAGAAATAGTTTAGTTGTACTTTTCAAAGAGGCTGATACATTAGAAGCTGACAGAAGGAAGCTAAATCTTTCTGAGGATGCATGCGCGATGATCATGTAGAGAAATCAGCGATTCCTTTGTTGCCGGCTTCCACGGTGGTAGACTCGGCATCGTCTGATTTGCAACACGCACTCAAGAGTCTACTTTGATCCGATGACTCATATTACAGGAAAATTTTTACATTCGTAACATAACTGGGCAGTTCAAGTCATCCACCAGCTTGACACATAAATGATGTTTTAAGTTGTTAAATAGAGACATTACACAGCTATTCATTAACTTCACCAGGTCCATGTTCGAAGATGTAAGGCTAATTTTACAATCGTATGTAACTTTAATGCTGACATAATTTCCACCGACATATTCACCTGTAACTCATCTGCTACTGCTGGGTATTCTTGGAGTATAAAAATTGGCATTTTATAACTATTTTTTCTTCTCTACTCAAGTTCAAGATGGATCTCTCGGTTACGAGGTTCACTTGATCTGTCTAGATCTTTTTCTGCTGTATCTCGACTGGGGAAGTTACGACACATATCTAAACAGGATCACTGTCCTTTTTTCCTGAAGTCAATTTGCAAAGTAGTCGAATCATTACCGTTTTGCTTGGAAAATCAGGGAACAATTGTTTTTATCAGTAGCCAGAGCTTCTTATTGATAATTACATCCTTGAACGATGAACGATCTCCATAATCCGAGTGAACCAGAATGATGTGAAACATTAGAAAGTTTATGTTATTTTCACCTTCGCAACGTTAATGGCTATGAGCCTTGTCCGCTATTTTCAACAAATCTCTCAACGTACATTAACCTAGCATCGAGACCAAAAAACGATGCCTTTTCATTTTTAGAATGCATTTCAACATATTTACTTGCAGTTGAAGATCGAACGTACCATTTTATCCATTGGTCATCCATCCGTCTTTAATGTATGCATTCAAGTTCGATCGTTTTGGAATTCTGATGGATTCAGAAGTAAAACCTTCGTCCACGTTGTATTTAAAAAGGTTTGTGCTCTTATTTACTCCTCAAAACTGTGATACACTTCCGTGGTGGGTTCGTCCAGATTGAATAGTGTGTAAATGCTAACGTGTAAATCCATCGATTCACAGCTAACTTAATGTTAAAATATTCCATTTAATAAAAGTTAGATGAAGAACCATGACGAAAAGGTACAACTGTACATTCAATGTTGAAATTTTTCAGAGACTTTAGCAATGCTTTAACGTTGCTAGGCATCACAGAACAGATCTATCCCCTATCAGTTGAACAATGTGGAAAGGTGTCGACGGCCACTTACGGTCCGGCACTTACTTGTTGATTGTCGCCATCTTGATGGTGTTCGTCGTCGGTTCCATCTTCCGCATGACATTGCGCGTCAGTTGGGCGATAAGTCTGTCCTCCTGTCCGGTGTTTTTCAATTTTTGCAGGAGGTACAGATGTATGACAAGATTTAGATTAGGGGTTTGAATAACATCTCTGTAATGTGTGGTGCAGTGGCAACCCGGACCACTGCACTGTGACTGAGGTTGGCGCTAATGACCAAGTTGTCGACGCGCCATTAAGCCTCAATCCCCCCCCCCCAATGTGGAAAGGAAACTTTCAGACATTCTGACAAGAGCTGAATTGTGTGATCGATCCGCTACACCTTTTGACCTGTTGTGATTACCCTTAATGAGACTTAACGATGAAGGTGAAGAAGATGCGAACCTTCAAGTTTAAGAGTTTGGGTTTTGCTCCAAGTTTCCTAAAATAAAACACGATTACGAGTTACCATCCATTGTAGATGAGGACGCTCTGGAAATTGAACAGTGTATTACTTTGTATGCTATAAATGAAAGTGGCTGAACCTTAAGAAGGGAAAACAAAATGAATTTAAAAATGTGAAAATTTCATAGCTTGAAGCATTATAATCCTACAAAAGCAAAATATGCAATGAAATGTCAGCATAAAAAAGAATGAATGACGAGTGAAAGACATAACAAAAGATGAAGAAACGTAGAGAAAATTGAAGGTTGAAGAAATTTCATCAAATAATGCTTGAAGAACTGCCAAGGAGTTGGCTTCACTACAGCACAGCCAGCATATTGTAAACATCACCGTAACTATTATATTCATCATCCGATTTTGAATCGGTTTTGTTTTGGTCATATTGTCTCCTTGCGTCCAACTTTATAATTTACTTTTTTACCATATCATATCTCGTTTGAAATAGCATGAGTATGAACTTGAAAAATCAATTCAAGGTCATTCCTTTTTTTCGTGTGAAACCCTCGCAACCCTCGCAACCCCTCGCAAACCCTCGCAACCATCATTGCATTTCTGTCATTATTATTCTCCCATTAGCCATCCACAGGATATCGCCTTGTAACACTTTAGTAGCCTAACCCTGTATAATAGCCTGCTAGGGAATTGCCGTTACCGTTATGTCAAAGCTCACTCACAGGTTTCATTTTTCTTTCTTTATCAGAATGTGTATCTTGTACACTAGCAAAGGTAATATTTATGTTAAATATCTGCTGCGATAACCATTAACCCTGTAGTTGAGAAGTATTTTTTATCTAACAGTGGATTGAAAAAATATGGAACAAAATCTTTTTGAATTATTATGTGTATTTATTTCTGTATAAATAGTTAATTAAACATATATGAGAAAAGGTTGTACTAACTGGTAGGAGGGATGTTGGTATTAATTTATGAAAGAGGACGAGTACAGCAGGCATCCTAACAACAACACTGTCGTTAATGAACGTTCTGGCTTTACATGGCTACAGACTCTTACCCTGCCAGACCATTAGGCTCTTATCCAAAGATAGAAGCTCTTTTTTCTCTTCCAGCTTTCCAACAATCCTTTTACACTCCTTAGTCATCCCTCAACAATAGGCTCACACAACTTACTACTCAGTATTCAGCAATCGTAGAATCTGCACAACAATGAATCTACAGTTAGACAGTTCTGTCAATATATGCTAAAAATATTGTAAATAGGTCACTTTTTATATGTTCTTTACGTAACTACATTACAGAACACCAAATGGTCTCAGTTATTGCTAAAAAAAATATACAAACCTATTTTCGTTACCTTTTGAAACTTAAATGTTAGACTACTTTTAGGGGAGAATCACATCCTCGACCTTTGAGACTGAAGGCAAGCTGAACTGGGTGGCTAATAAATGGTCTAGCCAGTAGAGCTGAGTGGTACATTCTTCTCAATGGTAAGATTGTATTGTGACTATGTAGGGCAAGTTTATTAAAAATTACCTTATGTGTTGTAGATGAGCGGTAGAGCTTCAGCATTTGGTGTCTGAGATCAAAGACTCATTCCGAAGGTGGTATGACATTTAATACCAAAGAAGCAACGGAATTGGGTTTCCATCTGTATTTTTTCTCTTTATAGTAACAAATTTTAACATTTTATGGTACATAACCTCTTCATTACGAAAATGTATTCTAAAGAGGTAGTTTTCTAAGTCAAATGGTAACATAAGAAGGAAACCAAATTCGATGTCGCATCCACTTGGTTCGGATGACATGGCTCGGATCACTCTTCTGTGCTTAGCTACTATACCTTCTCTCGTATTTCCAATGAACCCTCATGAAATCCGCTTTCTGCTTTTTGCAAAGTCGGTTGAAATGAATGGGGTAATACGTAAATGTAGCAATTTGTTTTGCTGTACAAGAAAATGATATAGTGTGTTTTCATTACAGGCTAAACGAGGCGGAGAGTATTTGACTAACATTTCAAGCAGTAATTTATCAAATATGGATGGGAAGGTATTTGTAATAAAATGTTAAATCTTATTTATCTAGTATAGACGGAAAGGTATTTGCTTTAAAACGTTTAGTCTTAATTTGTCCAGCATCAAGGAAAATTATTTGCAATAACGTTAGTTTTACTTTGTCAAGCATGGAAAGAAAGGTATTCGCAATAAAACTTTCAGTCTTCTTTATCCACCATAAAAGGAAAGTTATTTGAAATAAATCCTTTATCTAACATGGAAGGAAATATATTTGATAGAAAACGTTTAGTATTACTTTACGTAACACGGATGTTAAAGTATTTGCAATAATCGTTTAGTCTTACTTCATGTAGCATGGAAGGAAAGGAATTTGCAATAAAACATTATTGGTCTTACATTGTCAAGTATGGAAGAAAACTTATTTGATATAACTCGTTTAATCTTACTTTATGTAGCATGGGAAGGAAAGGAATTTGCAATAAAATATTTAGTCTTACATTGTCAAGTATGGAACGAAAGTTACGTGCAATAAAAGTTATGTGCAAGTTATGTGTCTTACTTTAACCAGCATGGATGGAAAGGAATTTGTTGTAAAATATTTAGTCTTATATTGTCTATGTGTTTGCTTGGTTGTGTGTCTGTCTGTCTGTCTGTCTGTATATCTGGTTGGCTGCCCGTCTGTCTCTTTAACAACTTTCTAGTTGGGACAGCCTACTAACAGGATGTTAAAAAGATACTTTTGTAACCCGAGAATGGAAGTGGTGGGATATAGCCCATGCTTTGTTATACTCCGTACCAACAAACAAATACATACACGTACTCACAATCTGTAATTGTTATTAAGGTGTTAAAGTCTATGTTTGTCACTATAAGCAGACGAACCCTTTTATAGAAAATTAAAACATTATATTAATTGCCTAAACAACCATTGAATTATCACAATATCTTCATTTTTTCCCGCAGATAATTCTTCTGAGCAATAAACTTACCCTTCATCCACCGGAAATACATTCAGTTGGAGACCTTATTACAATTAATAGGAATACATTTACAACTGTAAGCTAATGCTAAGTTAATTCCAGTCTCAGTATTATGGAATTAATGAGAATACTAATTAATTCTTATGTGCTTTTTACAGATCATAGGAAATATTGTGACGTATCTGATTGTTTTGGTACAATTTCGCCCATCTGATGTTTCGAATGCTAATGTTAGAAATGCAACCAAGCCAAATTCTACCAACTAAAAGCAAAAGAAAAGAAGTGTAAAATCTTTTTTCACACAGGACAGGTTAATTACAAAAACTAAGATAAACCAATTTTTTTTCGATTCGCAATGCCTAACCTTCTTAGTTTGTACCAATTATCTGCTTGTAATTCAGGCAAAAAAAGTAGATCTGCTGAATATTTAGACTTGGCTCAATCAGTTTTCCTACACTTAAAAGCTTAGCCTCGCCTTATTAAAAATTATGTCATATTTTCTAAGGAGAAAGAATCACAGAAGAAATTGTTTAAAAAAAGCGTTATGAATTGTAAAAGTACTAAACCCTAGGCACTACATGAACAAAAACATATGATATCACATATTTATTTTAGCAGCAGTATCAAAAAATGATGCCATTAAAAAAAATGTGACAGTCATCTACGTAAGAAAGTCTGAGAACCAGTGTTTTAGAGCATATAGTCACGTTTAGCCAGGGAGTCAGGGAGTAAAATTTTTTTAAAGTATTAAATCACTAACGATGAAGTCCAATTATCCTGAAGCTCGCGTACAGGTGGAGGTAAAGGCATAGGGGAAGTACTTTTTTCATTTTTAAACTATTTCCAGACTTTGGGTGCCTGTCATTATTTAAGTGGAATTTCCTCTTCTAAAAATTTCATTCAGGAATTCCAAAATTTGCATAACCCACTTTTTCACAAATACCTCCACCGGCAACTCACCATATGCGTGTGCATGGTTGGGGAGGGGGCATTCCCCAACCCTTTTATAAAAACAGCCTCTTTAAAAAAAATATGTAATAGGTAGGCCAGTAAATATTCTCTTCGTGTTACCATTAACATTGAAGTGAACAGTGATGCTATTTATTCCATTTGTTTCTATGACTATGTAACCATTTTTGTAATATTCATAGGGAATGCCTTTTGAAAAAATAGCATAATAAATTTTTTTGGAATTTAGGGAACATTTAAGTGGAGGGTTTTGAATGGTGTGTCAGTGACAGAGAAACAAATGCACTTCACTGCTTCTCATTACTATATTCTTCATCAATAATATAAAGATGGTAAATCGGTTAGGAAAAAAACTAAAGAAAACTTTATCTGAAGAAAACAGAATGCTACTGCATTAGTGCCACATTACTCATGTGTTCCTTACCACTAGCCGTTCATAGAAGCTGGATCAGGCTGATTGAAAAAGGAAAAAGTTTAACCAATGCCAGGTGAGTAGGCTATAACTATAGAATAATGTCCGATAATGGTGGTCCACTTCTAAACAATGCAGAAGGGTTCTTCGTGGGCTATTGTCGAAGAATGGCAAAAGTTTACGGCGCATAGTATTATGACTTCAGCTCTTGTAAGTTCTAAATAAATAAATAAGTTTAAGGCCATTGTCAGGCTTAATGCCTGCTCGATTTAACCATTGAAGATCGTACTTCTCGGCATTGTAACTGTCTGTGCAAGAATGTTATTCGTGTCGTTCCAAAATGTCTATTGTTATGAAAACTATCACAATTGATCGTTGTTGAGTGAAGGGGAACTTCAGAGTTAGGCAACAATGCATAAACAATACCCATTTAAAATATGTTCTAACAGTCCTTTGTGTTGACATTTTCGTTTTACGATGTTTACTCTGGGGTGGTACACGAAGTACCACTGCAAACTTTAGTCTCCAATGCATCGGTCTTTCTGTGGCTGCTTTTTTAGCGGTAACTTAGTCGATGGGTAATAGTGTGTAATTTGATAAATTATAGCGCCTAACAAAGAGTGGGCAACAAAGCTGGATAAAGTTTGTCGTTGTATCGAAGCGGGCAATAATGCTTGTCAATGCACTGGTATAATCTATTGTTGGTTTAATTTGACAGTTGAAGAATGTAGGGCCTTTGTGCATTGTTGCTGACTACCCTCTTTAGATCGTTGTTCCCAAGGCGGTTGCTATTTTACTTTAACTTTTTTTTTGACTCCGACTTTCACCGGTGTGAGACGTGCTCTTGTCTTTGTAATTTTTAAGTCCTGTCTGCCATTACGGAATTAGGCCTCACTGGAAATGATTTGTTCCATTTAAAGAAATACTTTTCTCTGCCTTTACGGAAGTTGACCTATTGCTATTGTTTATTAAGTACTGTAATAATCATGATGTCAAATAAAAGCTAATATTAATGCCGATATCACTCTGCATATAGGAATTTCTTAGGCTAAAGCATAAAATGGCAAGTGTTCAGACCGTAGTAAAGATAAGGGAATCCGACAGGGATTAACGTCCCAATTAGGATTAACGTGCCAATTAAACATTTTATGTAAACTTCAAACATGTTAAATAAAAGTAGTGGACTTCAATAACATATTTTTCTTCAGAAGAAAAATTACTCACGTTGATTTTATGTCATAAATTCCAACGGACCTCAAAAACAGCAGAGTTAGCTGTAAACGAAAGCCAAACATAAAACTTCTAGTTATATTGTAGTTGTACATAAATTGTCCATGGGATGTGAAACGTCATGCTCTAGTACACTGGCTAAGTTAGTTCTGCAGGTCGTAAGAGTCCTGAAGCTATTAGTAGAAATATTTTTAATTTCCCCGTGGTTTCCGTATGAAACCGATAGTAATATAATTCAGAGCATCACTTAAAATTTTAGGGTGCTCACACCTCTGACATTTACGATGTTACAGGGAGGCACAGTGGGCAACTGCCCCCCCCCCCCGACACCCTGTAGTGTTCCACGAATTACTTGTGACAGGCTACGTACATAAGGGTAAGTTCTTAAAACGACCTCACGTAAATAAAGAATAAATCAAATAAAGTAAAATTACGAGGTAAAGGGTAAACGAAGAAAATAGTCTGCTTTAAATACTGGCCAAAAGAGGATACAAGATACACTAATCTGTGAAAGAAACTAAAAGGAAATGCCCCGACAGGTACTCGAGCCCAAGACTTCCCACTAACTGGGCTGGGTACTCTAACTGCTATGCTATGGGGGTGAATCCAGGCTACAAGCTGTAGCCAAGCTTAGTAACTGTTCATTCTTTTTCAGTGGTGACCAAAATGAAACAAATGTAAATAGAAGGAGAGAAAGCTACTTAGTAACACTAGAAATAAAGCAAGTAAAATAAATAAAGAAAAATAGGGAAAAATAAAGAAATTTTTAGCGTAATAAACGTTAAACTAAGCTAGCAGTTTAAGACTGACCTTGTGTAGATACAAGAAAAAACTAATCTGTGAAAGAAAAAAACAAATGCCCCGACTGGAACTCGGAGCTGGACTTCCACCAACATCGAGGAACACAACAATTTACCCCGTCCCATCTAAATCTTATACATAACAGCATTAGTGAATTGGGGGTGGATGACTCAAAGGAAAAAGGGAACTCAAAGGTTCCCCAACCGTAAATTCCTACATGTGTTGTCTGTAGGGGTGATATACGTATGTCCCTTGTGTCGGTCGAAAGAGCATTTCGAATTTGAGTAAGAATGTACTGAAACAGTAAGTTTCATCGTTACGCGCAAACCAGCACCTGCCAGTAGCAGGGCTAACTGTAGTAATATTCGAAAATTACTGTCAAATACAGCCGCAGCACTGCACCTACAACGGTATGTAGAGAACGTAAAACTGCAGGCCGAGCTTGTTCTTCAGCTGCAACAATACAAAACCATTGTTGTAACACAGTTAATGCCGGGCCGTTCGCTCGTCAAGCAGGTAATCAATAAAGGATAATGCTCAAAAACAGTGGGGGATTCCTAAACAGTCAACAGATATGCATAGTGGCTACAGGCTGCTGTTTAGGAATGGGCCCTAGGTTTAGGGCATTATTCGGCTGAATATTCGGCTCCCGATAACCATGAGACACAGTGGAACTGTAACTGCACGCATAGGCTAAAGACGTTCTAAAAATTTTTAATGGTTGTGTTATAAAAGGTAAATTCCTCAAAGGATTTTTGTTACTTGAACAGTATTGGGGCATTTGGAATGGAGCTGCAATGCTTAAACAATGTCAGTTAAATAACGTCACAAAACCTTTACTGTTACATTACTTTAGTTATTGTATAATGGGACAATATCTCATGTCATGCAATAATGCGCTGCACATAATATATATCCAATGTTGTAGTTTGAAGGGTCTGTTTGCCGTTCAGTTTTCATTTCTTGAACAGTGATAGGTCAATTCGGAATAGTGTAAATAGTGTAAGCTGGAAAAAAATAGAATGTATTGATACAAGCAAACTTGCACACACGCCACTACCTTGCAGTAGATATCTGTATTATTATTTCGAAGTACGTGGCAGAGAGGCAGGGAGGAATGAAACCTTCTAAGAATGAGGTGAGGGGGTGTAAAATACTACGAAATGTTTTATTTATGTGCTGTTCTTTTAAAGGTTTTTTTGTTTAGGATGCCATACACAAAGCAATAAATATATTCATACCGAAATTCATCTTGTAATTACTCCTGTTCACCATAAACCTGGTAGTAGCAGGCTAAGAGTAGAAGTATTCAAAATCACTGTCAAATAGAGCAGTAGTACGACAGGTACATATATCTTTATGTTCGTAACCAATGATGTTTTTTGAAAGTTTCTTTGATATTTCTTTTGTTTGGTCGAAAATTGTAGGCCATTCATCTGCCAGCACGTTGGTAGAAGAATTCAAAAAGCATTATTAGACTAGTCTGTATCCCCCGGGCCATTAACGGGTAAAATCGGGTATTCAATAACTGACATTGTGTTAGTACCATTCCACTTAGTCCTAACCGACTACGATCTTTTACTTTGGTTTGGGTGTAACTCCTGAGTGATGAGGTGGCACTTGAAATTTTAGGTAATTTCGACATTTACTCACTGACAGGAATGTTATCTAATTAAAGATAAATATATCAATACTATTACCAGAGTGGCATTTGCACTATTCATCAGATTCACTATAGGGACAATGAATAAGTATGGAGCAGGCTAAAAAATAAGCCGGACACACAAACTATTTTAAGGTTCCCATGATCTGGAAAACAGTTTCAACGAGTATGTCTGTTTGCAAATCTGTTGATGATAAATCCTTCAAAAATGTGTAATTATTACAAATACATGCAAAGCAGCAATACATGACAATAAAAGATCAAGTTGTAAAGTTGTAAGTATTTTAGAAGCATGTTAGAAGGATGTCTTGATTCGATTACTTGAACCTAGTTACCGAGACTTTAAGGTTACTGTTAATATAATGTTGTGCAACATGTGGGGAATGTATCTAGAATTTTGTATCTGTTGCAGCTTCAACAAAAACTTCTTGAATTTATTAATATATGGGGAGGATTTGTTTGAACGCTTGTCTTTATTCACAGGACTATTGTGACAGAGCTATTTATTTCCTTTACTTAAAAAGCATTTGACACAATAAAGATATCCTGATAAATGACTCAGCAGTTTCACATTAGGTTTATTTTATATTGCTACTATTTATTTATTTATTTTTATCCCTGCACAAGGACGACAGAATCAATCTTGTTCGTATATCTTTCTGGCACGGCTACTAAAAAACTTAATCCTTAAAGGATGGTAAGACCATGTTGTCTTTTACATTAATACTTTTACTGTTTGAGCTTTATATTACCAAATTGTGTATCAGTGTGCTTAGATTATGTTGCATCCAAAGTTTCATTTGTATAACAATAATTTTAATTCATGTATTATGGTAATGACGTAATTAGGATACAGATTGCAACAGTGCTTGTTACAGTCTATAATACACGTCTTCGGTTATTGTACAATGTCTTTTACCATATACTGTAAAAGTGTTACGAAAATGTTGCAGATTTTTTACTAAACTCTTGACTTTTATGTTATTCATTTCTCGCAACATGGTTCTGTGAAAATAAATCTTGGTTAACCAGTCTTCTCGCAGCTATTGATCATTGGACTTCTGCTCTCGGCAACTGCAATTGCTATGTTGTTTTATATTTTTATTAAAAACGAGTTTTAGGCACTGTTGACCATTATGCCATTATTTTCAAACTTCACAATTTAAATTTGTAGCCCTACCTTCTTCACTGGTTTCTTAGTGTTTTCTTTAGTATTAGATCTTGTGTCTTGCTCCATGAAGTCTTTCTTGTTGTTTCATAATTTTTTGGGTGTCCAACAGGGTTAGGTTTTGGGTCCTACAGCATAATTTTATTTAACGACTTATCGTTCTATCTGTATTGCTAGTTTACCCTTATATTTATGCTATTTTGAAAATTTTCCGTAACTTCCAGTCAGTTGTTGAGCAATCTCTTCTTCAAAATTATCTAAACTATATTGCAAAATGTGCTCTTTTTAGCAATACTCTAACGAAAAAATGTCATGGCAGTGTCACTGAAAACCGTCGTAATTCCATGAACATTCCATGAGAATCATGGTATCACCATGACAGCATCCATGATTGTCATAGAAACGTCATGGTCTTTTTTCATGATGCTGTGTCATGGTATTATAAAAGCCATGATCAATGTCATGAGAATTTTAAGGAAGTCGTGGAGAATTCATGGTCGCTCACTATGATAACGTTATGATTGTCGCCAAAGTCATGACCCTCGTCATGGTGTTTTAAAGGTTTCGTAGTAGTCATGGGTTATCCATGTTCACCAGTCCATGTCTCCACGTCACGACGTCATGAGATTTTAATGACTGTCAACAGAAGTCATGACCTTGAAAAAGAAAACAAAAACAATGCCAAATTTTAATTCTTTCTAGTAATTTTTTTATTTGTCTATTTTTTAATAACCTTTTAAACAAAGTCAATCTTGTTAAAATAGCCGCGATTGGCGCTTTTGATGCTTTTCCGAGAATCAAAAGAGCAAATCGGCAATGCGGTCCGTCCCAATATATAATAATACTTTTGACCAAAGGTAATCTGAAAGGCGTGTAGCCATCGAATGAAAATATAAAGAAAATAGCACCAAATTGCTCTATGCAGCAAAAAGTCATTCTTTTAACAAAACAAACAAACCACATGCTTCCTTAAAAATTTTGTCCGTGTTCGTCACTTTGGAGCAGTGAACGATAGATGTATTCACTAGAATTTCTTCATATTTCGTGGCGATGGCATGCCTCTTTAAAGTGGACTATTACCGATTGAAAGTAGGCACAATCTGGCAACATCTAGCGCTATATACTACTATCTAGCCCCTTGCACCAAGTGAAGGAATGTACAACGGCTTTTCTTTTAACGAAACAAACAAGCCCTGAGTCGATCTTCTTAATTATTGAGTGAAAATTTGGTATGTCCTTGAGCACCTGGGAAGAAACTGTAAAGGTTAACAATATCACTGCCACTAGATGGCGCCTTGGTATTTTCTTTCGCTATCAATCGATGATAGTGCCACTTTAACATTAACGAATTTGTTCATTGTTACATTTTTTTAAAATCACGCATTCGGTCAAAAGTGCCCTGTCTGGCGTATTTTTTCTTTAACTCGTATTTTTCAGATGCCTTTTGCTATTTTTCCTTTTTTTTTGCACTATTGAGAATAGTCAAAGTCAATAGTCAATAGTCAATAGTCGTGTTTTCAATTTACGATACAAACCTCCTACTGTGTAATCTTTACTGTTTCAACTGAAAACAATGAGTTCGTCCTGATTTTTTTTTACAAGTGACGTCATCACAACCATCTCGACGCACGGTGGTGTTACCATCGTTTCGTTCACGCGTCTGTTACAAATACAAAACGACGTGCGTGAAATGATTTTTGTTTGGTTATAGTGAGATTTTACTGTAGTTTGTTGTATTTCCAACTGACCGAAGATGTAAGGAGCATTGTTTGCTGGCTTTTAAGCAAAGTGCCCATGACAGGTTAGCAGATCGGACTGAGAATGCAGCGAAAGCCAAGTTAGGCTTATTCGCAAGTACGCCACTCCATAATGACTGCATTTATGCAAGGCTTCCGATATCCGAAATGGAGCGTCCGAAGGTAAGAGCGAATACAGTATTGTTATTTCTTTTTGTTTTCTTGTAGTGTTTTTTTTTTGTTTGGGACTGGTAATTTTATCGGGTTGGAGCGCCGTACTATATCAAATTCAAATTTTGGTCCAACAATCTACTAGGTTAAACACAACGTTAAATTACTTATACATACAGCAACGTCGTGTACCTTGATTGCACTATTTGAGAAGTTAAATAAATGAAGATGGAATCCTATTTACGTTGTCTTTTGGACTTATAGGCTTGCATCTGTGTTTATTTAACTATTGCTGAGCCGTCGGCTTTCCGTCCTGTTTAATTTGAAAAGTTTATAGTTGCCAATTCTATTTCGTTTGGGTATTTTGATTTTGGGAGTTTTGGTTTGTCGTTGCAGTGGCTTACATAAGTTATTTGTCTCACGACAATACGAGGGACAATTATACAGCTGGAGAAATCAATGCATAAATCCAATCTTTAAGTTCCCAACGCAACGATGTAACGACAGCTTCATGTTGTTGCTTGTTTAATATTTTATGGAGCACAAACCCAAACTGGGTTTTATGCCTCTCGATAACGTTGAATTATGCCCCCAACAATAACCTGATAACAATGACTTCATTGTTCACCTGGTCATCTATATATATAATACGGAGCAGGCGGCCGAGTCACCGTCCACGCCATTCTGTCATACAATCAAGTACCCCACCCTGTAGTGCCATCTGTTGACGGGATTCGCCTTCAAATTCGGGTTGGGACACTTTTCCAACATCTTCGAACACATGCCGCAACTAACCAAACCTGCCATGCTGCCGTCTATTGACGGCTTTGGACTACAGTTCGGGTTATATCACTTTTTCCAAAGTCTTCGAAGAGATGGCGCCACTTACCAGACCTGCCGTGCCGTTTTGGGGTTCGTTTTTTTTAGATTGTTGTGGTACCAAAGCGGCCAACAAAGTTTTAGTCGCGTGTACTGTGCCATTGTCGGCGTTTGAGCTAAAAAGAAAAGCAACCCGTGTCTACTAAATCAAACAACTTTAAACCAAACGAAGATTGGTTCATAATTTCGAAATTGGCAGCCTAGTACGATGGAAAGGCTCATTTATTTCATAAATGTTCACTTCCTGAAAGGAGTTGAATTGTTTTTAAGTGGGCAGCAACAATCGTTGCTTGCAACAATGTCGCCATGCACGGTACCAAGGTGCACTGTTTCAAAGAATTAACTTAAACATAGGGTTACTTGCTTACTGAATGCTGGATTTCTCAGGGCTTTTTTTAGCCTTCAATCAAACATACGCGTGCAACTTTTCCAGGACTGGACCAAAGGAAAATGTTGCCACGGGGTGGCGTTTTCGGGGTGTGTGGGAGAAGGTGCCAGGGCAAGTGTGTGTAACGGGCAATGCGCGCTACCGAAGTGAATTGTTTCATAGATTAACTTAAACATGGGCATACTTGCTTACTGAATGCTGGATTTCTCAGTGATAGTTTTTTTTAGCCTTCAGTCAAACACATGCCAGCGACTTTTCCGGGGCTGCACCAAAGGAAGAATGTCACGGGGCAACGTTTTCGGGGAGGGGGAGGCGGGCAAGCGTGTATGGGGGGACACGCATGCGAATCCGGGAGGGGGTATGGGTGTAGGATTGGGGGTTAAAGTAATTGTGGGGAAGCGGGCATATGTGGGAGCCATTCACATGTTCGGTCTGCGGTTTGATAAATTTAAAACCAAACACCAAACACCTGGAGGGAGGCGAGGGGGGGGGGGGGTGCGCAGCACGGGTGCACGGGCGCAACTAGTTAAAGGATAATTGCTGCAGTAACAAAAACAGTTAAGCAAATTTTATAATGGTGATATCGATCACTGCATTGTAGCTTAGGAAAGTAGTATCAAATGTATGCTCAACCGCCTCAACAAAGACGGGAATGTCCCAAGTTAATTAGTCAAGTGGAGTGGAGTCGTGTTGGAGTTTTGTCTTTAAAGTATTGAGAATAAGTTCACGATCCAAGGAGGAAAACATTGCTTTCACGCCAAAAGATATCCAGCTACGTTTTCCTCCTTGGATTGTGAACTTATTCTCAATACTTTAAAGAAAAAACTCCAACACGACTCCATCCACTTGACAAATTAACTTGGGACATTCCCATCTTTCTTGAGGCGGTTGAGCTTATTTTTGATACTCCTTTCCTGCAGTCATTGATGACTCCTTAGCACTCTTTACAACCAGCATTCGTAACGACATTTTGAAATTTTTAAATAGCTTTCATCGTTCCCTACAGTTTACAACGGAGGCACCTGGCAATAATAAAATTGCCTTTCTTGATTTTACAATCTTTACGAATAGCCACAATAGAGTTGAAACTGTCCATTTTCGAAGGCCAACCCAAACAACCAGGACTAATAACTTTCAATCATACACAGACCCAATTTATCTAGTTGCTGGGCTAAAAAACGAGCTGCGCCGAATTTATGCCCATTCCACCAATAAGCTTGTCTTGCTTGAAGAATTCAAATACATCTTCCGTAAGTACCTTAGCAATGTTTTCCCGTTACGCACTATCAGTAAATATAACTTTAATTGGCTCTCCACCTCTCGGAAACAACAACATAAAACCGGATTTCTTGTTGCGCCTAAGATAAGAGGAGTTACTGAACCACTTCGAAAGAAGTTATACACTGATAATGTGCGCCATGTTAGTAAAAGTAGCCGCGCTCTTTACAGCCAACCTCAGCCCCCCCCCCCCCATTACCAGTACTACAATATTCCTGCCAGATTTACAAACGACACCATACGCATACCATGTGCCCATTCTGGATGCACAGCCACCTATGTAGGCCAAAGTAAACAGGAAATATGTAAACGACTTGGTTCCCACAAATCAAACTTTAAATTAAAGAAACAAGAAGACTCACTGGTTCAACACTTTCAAAAAACAGGGCATGAACGCGAAATTTCGCAGACAAAAATTTTATTTCAAATTCCTCACACCAAAACACGTGAAAATTTGGAAACACTTTGTATTCATTTAACCAAACCACCTGTTCATAATCACTTAATAACTACAGCCTATCACCTACAAGACTACATTAAGTTACGCAATGACGCTGGCATCAACACATTTCCACCAATCAAAATCCAGGGACTCACTATTTAAAGCATAGCCGACCGAATTCTCTCTCATTCGACCAGCAGACTTGGGTGAGTTAGGTGTGACTGTTGGCACATACTTTTGAATTGTGCTGACTTTTATTTTATTTGGTTTTAGTTTTTAGCATGGAACCTTTCATCCTTATGACTTGTAAGTGTTATTTCCATGGCCCTGCTCTGCTGTTACTTTATTGATTTTTATTTTTATTTTTAAGTTGTTTGACATGTTTTAAACCCTTCACCTGAAACGGTTCCGACCTTGGAACCGAAACGTCGTGATTTCGTTGTTTCACCAGCACTTAATGGCTACTCTGTATGTGTGTTTAATAACTAAAGTGCTTTTTTAACTTTCTGCTTTTTACAGGTTGGTCAGGCAACAATTTATTACAGCATGTTCACGTAAGTTAACAATAGTACTACTTCAATTATAAACTCAACATTACACTTATAAGGAATATAAGTTTGCTGATAATTATATTGTCCTCGGCTGAGGTGTTTTTACTTAATTTCCTAAGCAAGGTAATTTTCTTACCAGTAAATCTTATCAGTATCTTTTCTTTTCCGTATTTTTCGACGCGCCATTAAGCCTCAATCCCCCCCCCCCCCCCCGGTAATAATCTTGGTTCATTATAGCATATAATAGTTGCCTAAAGTGGAGAGAGAGTAAAAGGCTGGCAGGGAAGTCACGCCCACACTCAATAGTCATTACTTGACGGTTTTATAAACGTGGGCGTGATATCTTGGCAAAATCTATTGACTTGCTATATAAGCACAACTCGCTATGGTAGGATATCGAAATGTTTTTAATTTGACGGTTATAAGGGTGCGTTTACGCAAAAAAGGCCTTCTCACACGCCGGAAGCTATTTGCTAGTCAACCGTTATTTATTTATGATTAGTCTTCCGTTGCTACTAATTGAATGCGGTAATAGATACCTAATTGTATGTTTATAAATAACAACACGGATAAAGAACAAAGTGCTACAGTAATTTTAAACATAGCTACAAGATTGTTGTCATTTCACGCTTTTTCCGAAATTTGCTATTCGCCCTCAAAGTACAGCTTTTAGCAATGATCAAACGTCGGTAGAATAAATAGCTTCTCGCAGCGAGTATTCAAAATCCAACATGGCGTCCATTTCGGTGGCTATCGAATGCCAGCATACAAAAAACATTCCGTCGTCTATTGCTGCAGTAAAAATTGTATCCTTGTTGTCATAAATCAACGCTCAAATGTTGAAAGCAACGTACGCCGTGTCCCGAGGCATGAGGAGAAGATTTGCGTCTGCGTTGTTGCCATGGTTACTAATACGCATAAACAACTCGAAAGCCGCATACTCCGGTAAAGGTGAGAAGCAGTCATCACATTTAGTATTGATAAAGTAAAAGCTAGTGAGCGAGAAAACTGTCGTTGCATAAAACGAGCCCTAACACGGTGAAATACTGTTTTTGATCGCCAAACATTAACCGCCCACCGTGCAAAACCCGTGCTGATCATCTTACATTATAAACCAAAGTCTCATAGCAGAAATGAAGCAACCGCAACGACGATCCCTAGAAGGGAAACAATGAAAACGTGCGAGTGTGTCAATTCTTTGGCTTGAAGTTGAAACTGGGACGTTGTTGCCCTGAAAAGGAGTTGACATTGTTGCCTCGGCTAACAATTTGCTTTAACCTTGTAACCAACAATTATCCTTCTAAGCAAACACCGTGGTAATCTCAAGGGCAAGTATTACATGACGTCATGCACACTTCTTTTTCACACGGTACGCATCGCTTAAGCCACAGTGAAAGACTGGGAGGGGGGGGGGGGGGGAAGTGAGCTGTTACCATTAATCATACGATTACGCATTAACTCAACCTAAAAGGGAATTTCTGGGGGTGTTTGCTATTAATTCAAATAACCATCCACGTTCAAGTCCGTACAGCAAAGAGGAGGAAGGGAAGGAAACCAAGAGGAGAGGGGGACAGGACGGGATAAAAGGAGGAGGGGGAGGGGAGGGAGAGGATTGGTGAAAAGGGAGAGTGTTACACAAACAAAAATCGACTGTTGCAGTGAACGATCAGGCAGCACCGAGCAAATACTGGGAAACAACCACGGGTCAAACAAATCCCCGGGCGAAGCCGGAGACGATGCTAGTCAGTGTATATGTATGGCGATTAGTCAAGCATGCATCGATACGCATAATGCGACAGTTGCCCAATTCTGGCTCAAAAAAGCCTTTCAAAAATTATCTTTTTCGAAAATAACAATTTCTCCACACCTCCTAATTGCCGTGTTAAAAATCATGGATGTCAGAGGCACGTCATGATGGGAGTATAAGTAACCTTTTACATGGCAGTTTATATTTTTTTCAACCATTTTGAATAAGTTCATAGAAATGTCATGAAAAAATTATATATAAAACCATAAATAAAGTAGTCATTAAAAGAAGTCATATAAATGTTATGAAACTCACGACTATTTAATGAGGAATTTGGACCATGAAACTCATGACTTTTTAAAGAGGAATTTAGACCATAAATTTATCATGACTATCATGACAGTCATGACAAATTCATGGTACAAATTCCACATTAAAAAGCCATGAGCTTCTTTCATGACATTTCCGTGATTTTTTTTCATAAGGGAAAGTGATAAATTAAAAGCTACCTCGCTGAACTGCAACGAAGAAAGATTTATAGCACATGATTTTGTCTAACTGTCTAAGGGTGATCCTCAAATTGTTTATGCTCGTCTAAGTAAAAAAAAAAAACAATACAAACTTGTACTTTACTTATGATGCGTTTGATATTCTATATGTTCACATGATTTCAATTTTACAGATACATATATGTAATGTTCCATCCGTTGGTGAATAAGCCTTCCTTTTTATTTTTTAAACTCCTTGTCTGCAGTCTTTTTTATATTTTTGTTTTTGTCTTTAATGTTTGTATGGAAAAACTGGTTGTGTTGATTCTCAGGCCTCGCACGAACCTTTAACGAAGATAGTACGCTGCCCTACATTACTCGAATCAAGGTAATTCATCTCAGAAGTGCAACTGGTTCTTGTTGAAAGAGATGCTATCTAATGGGTGAATATCAAGTTATTTTCACTTCAGACTGATGAACACCTGATAACTTGTATGTTTAGTAGAGAAAAAGGGACGACTAGCATATTATTTTTTTAATGAAATGAGAAGACATTCGTACATACATAGGTAAACGTCAAATGCACAAAGTAAGCTAGATTTACAGGGCCTTTTGTTTGCGCACGAGAATTTCAAAAAATTGAGCCAGAGGCGGAGGCGGCGGAGCAGGGGCTAACAATGTCAAAATGTTACAATGCTGCAACATGTAACAACTGGGTACCAATAGAGCAGTGACATAACGTAGTATTATTGTGTATAACTCTATGGTGGAGCCAGTAACTGGATTAGCAGCAAGGGGCACTGGAGGGCGAAAAGAAGGTGGTCTTACTGAAGCCAATTCTATTAGACCAGATTTCTTAAGCCTATAGCGCGCGATTTTTGTTGTTGGATAAAACAACGTTCTTTTAAGCCTAAGAAATCCGCTCTCAAAGCACTGTCTTGACTAGAATTGCCGTTGTTTTCCGTTACATTTTAATCTAGTGCACCTTGTAGCTATGCCCTCCAGATGGTATCTCGTAGCCAATATGACGTCACTTGATACTGCTAGGCGAGGCGCACAATATCGGATTATGGCTCACTCGAACAAGATGCAACAAAGGTTGGGTGCCGGGAAAGTAACATTGTCGTTGTTTGGGTTAACTAGCTCGTTGTGGAGAACCACAATTAATTGGTCTTGATTTTTCCTTAAATCTTCAAGTTTTAAACCGTAGGGTGCGAAGTCTTAATTTTGAGGCCTAGGGCGGCCGACATGACTGAGTGACTTATGCGAACCAACAAATTAACTGAACAAAACCGGTGGACAGTGGACACATGATAGACCAGACCGTAGCAATTACAATAAATAGGAAGCGAAAAA
>JAHWFP010053043.1:7750-26135 GCA_023313725.1 Lithobius niger | reverse complement strand
AAGCCAACAAATTAACTGAACAAAACCGGTGGACAGTGTACTCATGACAGACCAGACCGTAGCAATTAAAATAAATAGGAAGCGAAAAAAGCCAACAAATTAACTGAATAAAACCGGTGGACAGTGTACTCATGATAGACCAGACCGTAGCAATTACAATAAAATGGAAGTTTAAAAAGCCAACAAATTAACTGAGCAAAAAACGGCTTAGAAAAAAAAAACATTAGAGCTCGTATCCCCAAACTCACAGCCGTGAAAGTACACGAATAAAAACGGATTAGAGTTCATTCGAAGGCAACGAACTATAATTTGAACTCCAATTCACAAACACACAAAATAAACGCCATTAACAGCAAACGCAACAAAATTGAATGATAGAAGTGATTATACAAAATGAACAAAGAATTACTCAAACGGACTAGAATTAACCACCTCAAACAACCTTCAAACACAAACACAGGAAAAAACAGCCTTAACTAGGAGTCTGCTTGTTTCACAAATTATAAATGCACTCAAAATACACATTTACCCACTTGCACGAAACAGACTTAATAAATGAATCAACAAATGACAAATATAATGACAAATATTTATGCGTGCACGTCCAAATACCGAAACATTAAAGTTTTAAATCATAACTACGCTTACTTTCTGACATAACCAATGATAAAAAAACAGTCCTTGTTCCCTGATATTGGAGTTCAAATTAGAGTTTGTTACATTCGAGTGAACTCTGATCCGTTTTTATTCGTGTTCCTTCACGGCTGGGAGTATGGGGATAAGAGCTCCAATGTTGTTTTTGTTCAGTTAATAATATAATAAAAACATAAAAATAATGAAAAATAAAGAAATAAATTTTGGGGTCCGACCTACAAGGTCGTAGTCTTCGAGCATGGTATAATATATGGTACTACATATATTATAATTGTTGTACACCAAAAGAAAGAGAAACATACGGGTAATAAGCTAGAATTATTTTTCTCTTAAGGTAATTGCAAGAATGGTCCTTGAGTCACTGTTTTTGAAACGATATCGGAGTCGACTAAACAGCCTCAGGCTGCTGCACTGTCGGAAGCATTGTTGCTTCCTTGATCTTGTCAAGGTTGAATGTTGCATACGAGGCTATTTCTTCTAATGCAACTTTTTTTTTATTGAGAAAATTTGGTGGAGAATGACTTTACATATGACAAACCATACAGTAGAATAGAGAATAAAAAGGAAGCGAAAATATCCAACAACTTAACTAACAATGGGGAATCAACTATGAATCAGTGTAACACTATGCTAAATTTAGACACAGGAAAGTATATTGAAATCATATAACATGCAAATGACACAGCTGTGGTGGAAAATGGAAATACAGTTAAAAGTTTAAAGTTCGTTTGCGCACGAGAATTTCAGAAAATTGGACAGGAAGAGGATTGGATTTATTCAAAGAGCCCTGATCCAAGGCGGTGGGGCTAACAATGTCAAAATGTTACAATGCTGCAACATGTAACAATGGGTTACAAAAGGCGAGGCGCACAATATCGAATTATAGCTTACTCAAAGGGGTTTCAAAGGGTTTAACGAGCGTTAACCACTCTTGGTAATCTGTCCGAAGCTTTAAGGCTATAGCTCACTCGAACAAGATGCAACAATTATGGTTGCGTGCCGAGAAAGTAACATTATCGTTGTTTGAGTTAGATAGCTAGTTGTGGAGAACCAAAATTAAATGGTCTTGATTTTTCCTTCAAGTTTTAAACCCTGGGGTGCGAAGTCTTAATTTTGCGCTCATAATTGGGCGGCGACCTGACTGAGTGAGTTATCGACTTTTTCAATGCCGGCTTCGGGAATTGTTTCTGCGATTGTTTGCCTTGATACTGCAACAAACCAGTATCAACTATTCATCGAGATAATGCATGCTAAATCTAGAAACACGCTAATGTGTTGCCATCAAATAATAATCATGGGACAAACATTTGGCGGAACCTGAACATAAGTATGCAGGTCAGATGGTCCTTTTTTCGAAAACAAAAATCGGTGGACAGTAGACAGTCTAGACACATGATAGACCAAACCGTAGCAATTACAATAAAATGGAAGTGAAAAAAGCCAACAAATTAACTGAGCAAAAAACGGCCTTGAAAAAAACATTAGAGCTCATATCCCCATACTCACAGCTATGAAGGTACACGAATAAAAACGGATTAGAGTTCATTCGAAGGCAACGAACTCTTATAATTTGAACTCCAATACGCAAAACGTAAACCCCAAACACACACAAAATAGACGCCATTAACAGCAAACGCTACAAAATTGAATAAAAATGCTTACACAAAATGAACACGTAATTACTCAAACGGACTAAAAATAACCTCCTCAAACAACCTTCAAACACAAACACAGGAAAAAAAAATTCAAATTATAGTTTGTTGCATTCGAGTGAACTCTGATCCGTTTTTCTTCGTGTTCCTTCACGGCTGGGAGTATGGGAATAAGAGCTCTAATGTTTTTTTCAATACGGCGAAGCCGTTTTTTGTTCAGTTAATAATATAATAAAAACATAAAAATAATGAAAAATAAAGAAATGAATTTTTGGGATCCGACCTACATGGTCATAGTCTTCGATCATGGTATAATATATGGTACTACGTATATTATAATTGTTGTACACAAAAATAAAGAGAAACATACGGGTAATAAGCTAATAAGCATTACATGGAACACACCTATAGACAATAATGAGTAGAATGTCGTCATTCAACATAACGTCCATTTTGCATAACGTTTAAAATGACTCCTAGAAAACGAATCCTGTCTTTGTTGATAGCCAAAATCGAAACCGAATCCTACACGGGTGTTTCCCTGTGGGTTCGGCCATTTTTATTACCCTTAATGCACCTTAACTGGATATGATGTCACACAATATGGCATCGGTACTACTTCCGTCCTTTGGCGTATATTTTGTATACGACTGCCCAGTAAAGTAATTCGGTTATGCCCTAGCTATACCAGCGTATGTTACGTCTGGGGTATAGCTGATGGTAAATAATTTCCAAGTGAAATCAATGCATTTTCCACTTGCTACGGTATACTTGGAAACAATGGTCCATACGATATGTGCCACGCTTTGTTAAAGTATTATTGTTAGATTCCGAGACCTCCTTTAGAGAACAAAGAAGATACCAAATGCCTTTAAAACGTCAAAAGGGTTTTTAGCGAGCGTTAACCGCACCCGGTCATCGCCCGACAAAGCCCTAAGGCCCTATGCTTTTAAAACGTTACTTGGTTATTGTTTGTTTGTTTATTTGTTTGTTTGTTTGATTGAGTTATTTTTCTCTTATTGCAAGAATAGTCCTTGAGTCACAGTTTTTGAAACGATATCGGAGTCGACTATAAAGCCTCGGGCTGCTGCAGTGTCGGAAGCATTGTTGGTTCCTTGATCGTTTCAAAAAACAGCTTGTCAAAGTTGAATGTTGCAATACGAGGCTATTTCTTGTAATGCAACTTTTTTTTTATTGAGAAACTTTGATGGAGAATGACTTTACATATGACAAACCATACATTAGAATAGAGAATAAAAAGGAAGGGAAAATATCCAACAACTTAACTAACAATGGAGAATCAACTATGAATCAGTGTAACACTATGCTAAATTTAGACACAGGAAAGTATATTGAAATCATATAACATGCAAATGACACAGCTGTGGTGGAAAATGGACATACAGTTAAAGGTTTTGAGTTCGTTTGCACACGAGAATTTCAGAAAATTGGACAGGAGGAGGATTTATTCATAGAGCCCTTATCCGAGGCAGTGGGGCTAACAATGTCAAAATGTTACAATGCTGCAACATGTAACAATGGGTTACAATAGGCAAGGCGCACAATATCGGATTACAGCTCAGTCGAACAAGATCAAACAATAGTTATAGTTGCGTGCCGAGAAAGTAACATTGTCGTTGTTTTAGTAAGCTAGCTAGTTGTGGAGAACCAAAATTAAATGGTCTTGATTTTTTCCTTAAATCAGCAACGGATTAGAGTTCATTCAAATGCAACGAACTATAATTTGAACTCCAATTCGCAAAACGTAAACCCATAAATACACACAAAATAGACGCCATTAACAGCAAAACGCTACAAAATTGAATGATAAAAATGCATACACAAAATGAACACGTAATTATTCAAAGGGTCTAAAAATAACCACCACAAACGACGTTCAAACACAAACGCATGAAAAAAACTGCCTTAACTAGGCTTGTTTCCCAAATTATAATTGTACTCAAAATGCACATTTACCCACTCACACAAAACAGACTTAATACATGAAACAACAAATGACAAATATAATGACAAATATATATGCGTGCATGACAAACACTGAAACAATAACTTTTAAATCATAACTAAGCTTACTTTCTGACATAACCAACGATCAAATACAGTCCTTGTTCCCTGGTATTGGAGTTCAAATTATAGTTCGTTGCATTCGAATGAACTCTAATCCGTTTTTATTCGTGTACCTTCACGGCTGTGAGAATGGGAATACAAGCTCTAATATTTCTTTTGCTCAGTTACTGTAATATGTATTTTTAATGCTGTTTTTTCTTCATACAAAATTGGGCAAAAAATGGACATAATTATACATTATATTGTTAAATGAACCAAAAGCAGTTTCAAAAAAAATATTAGAGCTCGTATCCCCATTAAAGGTGCACAAATAAGAAAAACGCCGATTACAGTTCACTCGAACGAACCGAACTGTAAGTTGAACTCAAATTCTAGGTAACAAGGATAGTGACATACAAGCCTCAACGCACAGGAATACACGACACATAAATCACTAATCAAAAAGCACATAATTAAAACTAAACCCACAAATCACATACAAAACAAACACCGTAAAATAATAGCAAAACACTTGCAAAATTGAAAATGAAAACGGACGCATAAAATGAACACGTCAGAGAGAACTAAAACAGAAACCAACAAACACAGACAAAAAAACGGTCGTAACAAGTAGCGTGCATTCGTCACAAATTATAAATGCACGTACAAAATACACCCATAGCCATAGCGAAACAAACGTAAAATGTAAAATAACAAACACAGACAAATAATAAAAAAAGGAATACCAGTATAATGGAGTTGGACCGTTATAAAGACGAATGAAGAACCAACTCTGACCCCTCAGTAGGGTGAGCGGGTAGAAAGTTGGTGAGGGAAAAGGCATGTAATACTACTTCCATTACCATGCTAGCTTCCACCTTCTCTCCCTAATGTGAGCTCAAACTTGGCATCCACTGTTCGTTATTTTAACTGCTATGGCACAGCTCTACACAAATTAAGCACACATCTCAAACACAGACTGTATTAACTTTCTGACACACGTCGTGAGTAGAAACAATCTTTGTTCCCTGGAATTGGAGCTCAAATTATATTTGGTTTCTTTCTAATGAACTGTAATCCATTTTTTAATCTGTGCACTTTCACAGCTGTGAATTCCACGTAGATACAAGCGCAATGTATTTTTTAAATAATCAGCGAAGGCATTTTTTGATTACTTAATTTCCTTCGTATTTCATTCCTTGTCATTGACTCAACGTATAAAAGTGGTTGTATGCGTATTTTGGGGGTAGCTCCGGTATGATCACACTACAATGCAATCTTAGACCGCGGATCACGCGAAAATCGCAAGCACTATCCAAACCACACATGCATAAGCTTGGATGTCTGGACAAGGTTTAGCAAAAAAAAAGTTCCGGAATCGGCCATGGGGTTGAGGAACCATCAAGGTGACAAAATGGGCCAATAGCCTAAAGCGAAGATTCATACAACAACGAGACAGCGAGGTCGTTTCTAATTGTTCAAGGTATCTGCTTTTTGAAAGATTGATTGTTGACATTGTTTAGCCTTCAGTCAAATGCATGTGTGCGATTTTTCTGGGACTGCATTAAAAATATTCGTAAAATGTCCCGACTTTTAGGGCAAGGAGGTAAGAGGATGGGGAGAAAAGCAGAAGAAAGAGGAGAAGGGGAGATCGCATTACAGAGTGGGGGGACGGGCAGATGAGGCTTGGTTCTCAGGGGGCAACGGGGAAAGCGTGAGTAGAGAAAGGCGGTGTAAATACGTTGAAAACCAAATTCAAACACCTGGGGTGTCCAAGAGATATTCAGACCGCACACTGAAGGTGTGCGAGAGGTGGTACAGTAGGGTTGGGGGTTGGTCGGTAGGCGGAAGTGAGGGGGTGGGGAATTGAAAGTGCCAGTTACTTTCCTAAGATGACAAAATCCCAGGAAATTCATCAGCATGCACGAGTCTAGCTAGTGTATTCATGATACTGTATAGCTAAGTAGCCAAGCTAGTAGCCTTTCCTTGGTTGAATGATATCACTTCTTTCAAAGGGTAAGGCTTTTGGGAAATTTGACGCATTCTTTATACCAGTTTTGGTTTGGGGTGGATTACAACTACCCCACATGCTCATTTAACAGAATGTTTGAGAATTCTGGATTTGAAAATAAATGTTTGAAGATGGAATGGGAAACCCAGCCAAACAGTAAAGTGTATGCCATCTGTTTGCCAACTTCATTATGTCGACAGAGGAAGTGACGACGGCCCTAGTGTATTTAACCTGACCAGCACAAACAAGCTTTTTCAGATTCGCGCACGTCTTGAGTAAACAACAGTAAAAAATTAATAAGTCAGTTGCGAGATTCAATAGTTTCGTCTTTGTGCTTCAAAATCCAATGCTTTTATTCAGGTTCCCAAGGAACTGCCAAAATCTTTGCATTTCACGTTTGGACGTAGTTCCTTCCATTTATCCTCAGCACATATGGAATTGTAGCAAAAACGGGAATGGAAAAAAATAAGCTTGAAGAGGAAGTATCGTGTCCCAAGATTGATTTTGGCCGTAAGTGCTGCATACTGTTTGGCTGGAATCACGAATGCTCCTCGGATTCTTCAAGCTTTGCTTGTGAGTGCATGTACATATCTCGATGGGATGATGGTTAACAGGAATGAAACATACTTACTGAGTTTAAATATGCTTACATAATTTATTTTACATGAAATATACTTACCTGATTTATTTAATAATAAACTCCCTTAAACTCGTTTTTTTAAATTTAATTCCCTTGTGAGGTGCTAAGGGAGTGGACGATAAGTTTCAAGTCAAGCCCAATTCTTATTCATATTAGGCCTCAGCATCAAGTTTCCCCTTGAACCGACCCTGGGTTTAGCTCCAGAGAGACGACTTGCAGGTTGCCTCTCCAACACCAACTAACGCAATTCCTTCAATCTGACCAGCTTTTATACTTGCCAGAACAATGAGATCTAGCCTGAAGCTTTACGTCACGTGACAGGCTAACAGCTGCAGTGTGGTTCTAACTGGTTCTCAGTGGAGCAGCACTTCTGCCTGGCGTTCTTCCAATCACTTAGTTTAGGCAGTCATTGGGAGAATGCACATGCAGCACATGTAACTGCAAGGCACACAGCACAGTGGTTGCGGTATGTGCATCCTGCTATACGTGTATAGCGTGTTAAACCCTTACGATCTCATTCTTGTAGTAACTCTCGTCACCTGATATGCTACTTTCTGCTTCCTTTAGAACATCTCACATCACCTAGGCCGAAAGCAAAAGACTTTTTCGGTGAGTCCGAACGTCAGCAGCGGTGTGGCTGCGCACGCCAGTTCTTCCTCATTCACAGAAAATTGGCATGCTTTTGTTTAAAGACATTCGTTGTGAATTTATATATTCTCATAGAGCTTTTGTCTAGGACTGGTTTGACTAGGGTATCACAAGGTATTTATACTATAATAATAATAATAATACAATTTCACCACAGTTATTATGGTAGAACATCGGAAAATCTGTTAACCTCTGGTTACCGGTAAATTGCTCGCCAAAAATTGCTCCCCGGAAAATTGCTCACTGACAAACGCTTGCAAAGAAAATTGCTCGCATGAATATTGCTCGCCGGGAAAATTACTCGTCTGAAAATTGACCGTGCGGTTAATTGCTCGCTCCATTTTTTAAAAATGTAATGTATTTATTTTTTTATTTTTTAACAGTTATTAGTTTTGTAACAGTAATTTTTGCAGTTTTTTTCATGTATTTGAGTGGCATAAAATCAAGATACTGCGACAAAAATAGGCCTAAGTGAAGCCCAATTTAATTATCTTTCATTTGATCCTACTCCGGAGGTGCCTTGGTTCACACACGCACTTTTTTTTTCAAATACACATTGAGCAAAAATGTTCTGTACGTAAAACTATTAACATAAATGCAGTCAAGTTCAGGATGTACTTTATTACAGGATTGACTTCATTAAAAAGAAAATAGCTCATCCCCCTTCCCCATTTTCAAACGATGGGAGTAGGACCAAATGAAAGATAAATAAATTGCGCTTCACTTAGGCTTTTTTTGTCGCAGTAACTTGATTTTATGCCACTCAAATACGTGAAAACACTGCAAAAATTACTGTTAAAAAACTAATAACTGTTAAAAAAATGAATTAAATTTTTTTAAATGTGGCGAGCAATTTTACCGGAGATCAATTTTCATGCGAGCAATTTTCTTAGCGAGCATTTGTCCGTGAGCAATTTTCTGGGAAGCAATTTCCGCGAGCAAATTTCCTGGACATGTAACCTCTGATACTTGCAGTCGCTTGCCATTTCGTAAGAGGAGTAACAGGGAGAAGCTGCGTGCATAGAATTAGGATAATTGAACATGGTCAGGAAAACAGGTTTCTGATGTTCACACTCGATCTCTAGTTTTTTGCAAATGTACCGTTTAAGATTTTTCAATAATTTTTGAGTTTCTGGTTCGCTGGGTAAAAATCCAACCTTTATATTTCAATTTTTCGTTCGAAAAGGGAGTTCCCGTGCCCTTTAAAATCGTTAAACTGTATGGAAGGATACAAGTTATACTTTAAACCATCGTTAATTTTTATTCCTTTATCATTTTTAACTTTCAGTAAGTTTTTTTGCAATAGATTGGAGAGATTTGTTTGCCAGGCTGGTTGAGACATCTTGACGTTTATCTATATACCTTATTTTAATATTTAAAAAAAATGGGGAGGGGGATCACTCTACCGAGTAAAATGATTCGAAGCAATTCAATAAAGACCCAGTTTATGAGAAAAAGAGGTGCAATAAACTGAGAAATAAAAGAAAATACAACTTCCACAATTGGGACTTGAACCCAGAACAGCCACTTATTAAGTCGGGGTATTAAAAGTGCACGTATGTTCTGGGTTCTAGTCCCTGTTGGGACTGTTGATTGTCGCCATCTTGATGGTGTTCGTCGTCGTTTCCATCTTCCGCATGACATTGCGCGTCAGTTGGGCGATAAGTCTGTCCTCCTGTCCGGTGTTTTTCAATTTTTGCAGGAGGTACAGATGTATGACAAGATTTAAGTTAGGGGTTTGAATAACATCTCTGTAATGTGTGGTGCAGTGGCAACCCGGACCACTGCACTGTGACTGAGGTTGGCGCTAATGACCAAGTTGTCGACGCGCCATTAAGCCTCAATCCCCCCCCCTGTTGGGACAATTATTTTTTCTTTTCTTTTTTGAGATTATTGCAAGTTGAATCCTCACAAACCAGGTCTTTAATGCATGTTGTTTTTTATTTCATTTCTTACTCTGTCACCGTGTGCTTTTTTTTGAAGGGGAGGGGGAGATTCGTATATTTAAAAAAAGATGTATATTTATAAGTTTGGACAATCGTTGCAAAGGATGAGAGTGGAAGGTAGTGAAGTGGTGGGGGTTGGTCCGAGAGGGCAGCCCGGGCTAGGGTACATGTTGACACCCAAAAGCAACTATGATATGCAAAGTTTAAATAAAGTAGGAGCAGCTATAAATTTTGAAGACACAGTAAATTATTCTCAGATCGATACTCTAAAAACGTAAATTCAGAAACTTAAAATCGACTTGCCTCCTGTTATTACTCATCTCAGTTTCTAGCATAAAAAAAATGCTTGCATGATGCTGATGTGGCAACAAAAATAACGTTGACAGAAATTGCTTATTACAGGACGACCAGAAAGTCTACTTCAATGCAAGAAACAAACAGATTAGAAACCTGAGCGTACCAACTTTGCCGAGTGTTGCGGCTACCAGTTACGCTGTTCAGTTTCAGCATGAAAAGCCCTTTGAAAAAACCGAGCGATTGGTTTGTTAATTCCAGTTCTCTCTTGAGCTTCGTGTGTACAATTTCTGGTTTAATTCATAAAGCAATTTTATACTCCAGCGATCCGAGTGTAGCACTCGTTGTTAGATGTAAAGTAGGAAAAGAGGCCAGCTACATTACTAAATTATAGGACAAGCATTCGACAATTACTGATTTCGAAAATCCTTACAAAATAGAAAAAGATTTGCCAATCGTGGTGCAGGCAATCAAAGATTTTCACGTAGAAGACGTTATATTTTCAGTTAGATTTACACGTTAATTTTCATTAAATGACTCGTCTCAACCTATCTAAAACAGCTTTGCAGTTTAGTGCTTTAGAGAAGGTGCTTAGGAAAAATAAGCAAAAGTGACCGCACCAAATATGGTCAAAGTTTTGTACGCGTTTGTAATTGTATTTTATTCCCGGTCCCAAGTAGTTAACCACAGAAGTAGTTCCCCCCACCCATGTTGCCAAAACTATCGAAATTACAAGGTTCTCCCGAAACGGGGGAATAAGTGACCCAATGACTTCCATCTCCATCTTGAAAATCTTCCAAGTTTACGATTGCATTTTCACCAGTAGGCCAAAGTTTTAACGGGAGCGCGTGTTTACTATAAGTACCTCTGAATTTTGGAATTTTCATTACTCTAGCCAATCCGTGTAAATTAAAGTTTGTTAAAGGTTTATGAAACTCGATTAAACCTTTGGTGGTCTTAAGTAAAGACCACTGCCATGGGGCGATTTTTTTTGCTTCTTTTATTGTTTAATTTTTTTTCATCGAGCCTGAACCTGCCACTTGCTTGTGAAGTTGCACTAGTTCAGCCAGAATTTTTGCGTCATTTTGTGCCTTTTTTACAGTAGATAATACCCCCCCCCCCCCAGGTTCGCCTACCAATTCTCTAATCCCGGCTAAAATCAGTCCTAACAGTGCCAGGGGCAAAAAGCCGCCTTTCTTTTTTCGTGATCTTGTTTTGAGCTCTATATCTTTTTTATTATTATCGGTATTATTTAATAAAGAACTTCGACTTTGCCTCTATCCAACTTTAGATTCATTTCCTGTCTTCAATGAGCAGAGCATGACAAGTAGTGTTAGCCGGTACTGCTGCTCTAAACTTTAGTTTGACTTGTACATCCACGATTCCAGATTGATGCCTCTCAGACTGTTTGGAGCAATAAAACCCCACAAGAGGATAGGCTTTCTTGAACTGAAGCAAGTCAAAACTCAAGTTGTTGGTGTCGTAGCACAGCTTCCTAAATTGCTGCGCCATTCTGTCCAAGCCGACGTACTCTCCAGTAGCATAATTAGCATCGAGAAACGGATATTTTTCTGAATTTAGAGTCACATGAGCGTCTTGCAGACTGCAGTGATCGAAAACACGCCAGGGTTTTTAACTTAAGAGTCCTGCCTGTTAGTTTGAAAAGCTAGAACTATCCACCTAGGTTTTTCAACAGTGGAAGTAGTCAGAACGTGCCAGGTGAAGCTGGTATTTTGAGGGAGCACACAGCTTTCGTAATGCCAGTGCCTAAATGCTAAATCCACTCCGTGGTCGATGAGATTGTAGAGTTTAAGTTTCTGCTCAACCGAGGTAGTGACATGTGGAACGATCCAGCTGATGCTATTTAGAACGACTTTGCCATTGCCCGCTGCTGCTGCTTTGAAGATAGCATTCGTGTCACTCGCTCGCAAGAGTGTGAGCACGTCTTTAGTTCCGTAGATTAGCTTATCGTAATTTTCGATAAAACTATGACGTGTTTCAACACGATGGCGAATGTAAAGCTTTCCTTGGGAGTTGTTTCAAGGATGATGGACGCATGCTGCTGTTTGTATCCCAAGTTGTTGGTTAGTTCAGCATCGACTGATGCAGCACTGTCCTATGCCCAGCACTGAACGAGCAGAGACGGTTGCTCGACCGAATCGTAGGTGAGCAATCCTTTCATCAGAGTACCGATCTCTGGATAATTTAACTTGTCGACTTGTTCATCACCTAGATGGCATTTGATATTAGAAAACAGGAACATGGGAGCATTATTAATCAACGCGGCTACGTCAGCATCGGCATAAGCCGAGTCATCATCCTTCAGCAACCTCCCTTTAACCGGGAGGTAACTGTTAGAAATGTGCAAAAATAAATCTTGTTTTTCAACATGGAATCGGATTTCTGAATTTACGTAGTTGAGATTGGTGCCAACAATAGGATTGTATTCGTGGTAGGTGTGAGACTCGACCAATGAATCATACACCAAAGGTTCATTGATTTTTAAGTAATCTTCTACTACACTCATTTTTGGGTGTTGTTATGAATTTGATGAAAGCTTTGTTTATAGCCGTCAAACCGTTTGTTTTTTTATTATTAGAGTTAAAATTAAGAAAGAGTCCTTTCCCTTTTTTACCAAACACGATCATTTTTATCCTTTTTTTAAATTCAAATCGTAGATCTCAAATGAAGTCGCACCATCAGCATCTCACCATTTAAATCCAACGGCTCGTTGGGTGAGACGTGAGTCAAACTCTTATACTTTTGATTAACTTTGTAGTAACTGGGAGGTAAATTAATATAATCACGGACTGTATGATTTTGAAACCTGGCGGTGAATTGGGATAAAAGGAATAAAAGGGGGCTGAGTTTCGCTGTTTAGGTACGAATTGCCTTTGATATCCACATGTACAAAAATTGTATTGACGCTCATAATGTCGACTATATTTTTACTTTCACTACTTCTTATGTAGTTGCCCAAGTCAAATCACAAGACTATAGCCAAACTTTTGTCACCCGAAAAAGATATTCCATAATTCGGATAGGTAATAATCAAGTTGGTTATTAAAGTGTTTAGATTAGGAAGAATCGTAATGGCATCCTTGCTGTGCCCATTCGCATCTATGGCTGACTTGAGACATTTATTCAAATCCTCGATTTCGTAACCACCAGGACTTACTAACACTTTGTGCCATGAAGCACCAGCATCTGTAGTGTACTGAATTTCGTTATTTTTCGAGGTGATGTTGTGAATGCTGTTATAAGTATCTAAATTAAGCAGAGCCAATTCGTAATTTTTTTCAGAGTCCGTATGAACGGGTGTGTTTATATTAATTTTTAAGTCAAGTCTTTGCCGGTGAGAATAATCGAACAGGAATCCAAGATGTCTTTTTTTAAGAGATGAAAAAAGAATGTACTATAGTAAAAAGAGCAACCGTAAAGAACTCGAGATGAAATATTGTATCAAACGTAAAGGTTTGACTCCTAACCAGTCGAAGGCCCTAGTTTCTACAACTTCACGAAACAACAGACCGATGGTGGAGATTGTGTTTTGCGATGTACTTGGTACAAAACGCTTACTTCGTCAAAGCGGGGAAGGGACTCATGAACAAAATCATAGATAACTTGCCCGTTGAAATACATTTACCGGGTATCATTACTGCAGTCCTGGGACTCAGCTGAACAAGCGACTAGCACGAGGAGATCCTGCAATAAATAAACTAGACAAAACTTGCAAAGTACACGATATAGCTTACGCCAAGAGCTCGGACTTAAAAGATCGCCACTCCGCCAATGAAGTTCTAATTTCAAAAGCTCAAAGGGTGAGAGAGGATCCATCTTTGCCATGGAGGGAAAAACTAGCCGCTTCCGTCGTTAAGAAAATCATGAAAACAAATCTCAAGTTTGGAATGGAAAATTAAAAAAAAATGGATCAACTCGTAAACGAACTTCACAAACCAATGCAGGAAAATTTTCTGAGACGGGAGGTGATTGTACTAGGCCTAAACGATCTATGGCAGGCTGACTTGGTGGAGATGATACCTTACGCTATGCTAAATAAAGAACTTAACTACCTATTGACTTGTATTTACATCATTTCCAAGTTTGCTTGGGGCGTTCCTCTTAAATCTAAAACCGGTCTAGATGTTACCGAAGCTTTCAAGAAAATACTGTCAGGAGATACCACCCCTTAATATTTACAAATCGATTTAGGTAGTGAGTTCTACAATAAAGACTTCAAAGTAATACTTAGGCGCCATAACATCAACATGTACTCTATGTAGTCTGAGAATAAAGCTAGCGTGGTTGAACGTTTCAACAGAACACTGAAAACTCGAATGTGGAAAAGGTTTACCAGGCAGGGGAATTGCAATTGGATATACATTATCAACGAGTTGGTTTGACATTACAACGATACGATTCATTCCACCACAAAACTAAAACCTAGGGCAGTAACCAAACGTCATGAACCGTTGCTGAGGTGAACTAGCCCCAACAACTGCTGAAGACACCTAAGTTTGCCGTAGGAAATAAAGTCAGGATTTCTAAAGTTAAAAAAATGTTCGACAAAGGATATTTGCAAAATTTTACAAAAGAATTATTCACGATCCGTAAAGTGCAAAAAACCCAACCAGTTATGTATCTTTTAAAGGACGAGGCGGGTGAACCGGTGCTCGGAGGTTTCTACGAACAGGAAATTCAAAAAACTCAAGTTCCGGATTTATTCCTGGTGGAGCAAGTATTATGTAAAAAGCAGAAAAGATGGGAAAATGCTTTATTTTGTTAAATGGAAGGACGAGTACAACAGCTGGACGAATTATATAGATAGTTTAAGCTAAATTCACGTGGCCATTAGCTAGAGAACTGACTGCTTCGTCGCAGACCCATCTCTTGTCGTTGTAGAGACTGAAACCAACTTGCTGATGGTGATGTTTTTTAGTTTGTGCGCCTCCGAACGAATGTAAGACCCCAGAGTTCTCATAACACTATTATTAAACAGCACATTCTTGTACATTTCGTGCACCACTTGTGCTGTTTTCTTAATGCCTTTGCAAGCCATTTTGTTCTTCCCATCCGATTGTAAAACGTTGTATAGCTTCGACTTTAACCATACAAACTCGGAAACTGGGCATCCCGCACTCTTGTTCTTCGTCTTCCCAATACTTTTTTGTTGACGGAGTGTAAGAAATGATCTTTTCGGTAGTCGGATGTGTCGAACAACGACGCATCTTCTTCCATATCTTTGTAAATATCGTCCGTTTCTATCTCGTAACACAGACTATCTGTATCCTTGACTAAGAGTTTACATCTCTCCGGTCATACTTTTTCATCATGTGGTCGTAGTGAAACCGGTAGACTAATAACTTTGACAGTTCCAGGACGCTAACCCAACCACGAAAGGCTTGTTCAAGTGTTTGCGGGAGTCTTTCTAAAAATTACCAAATTCTCGCCTAAAGAAGTGAAACTCGTGGTGTAGGGGTGAGACGCGTACTTGATGGCTTTCTCTTTCGTCGTTGCTATCAAGACGTTGTTTCTCTTACGTTAGTTTTCTATCGTCTTACCGAAAATAGAATTATTTAGCAGTTTGTAGAGGGTTTTGTCAAAATTGTTACTAGCTGCCTGCCATTTCTCGTCATTAAACTCTATGTAAGGTTTCAGCCAAGGAGCTTGCTTAAAGTTGATCGCTCTCTGTATTTTCTTGAGAACCATACCGAATGAGATGTAGTATTTCAAATTCCTACAGTGCACCACGTAGTTTGTCTTTAAGCGAAGGTTAGTTAACTTTACGCCTTTGCTGTACATTAACCGCAAGTCTTCAATTCCCAGACGGTTGAAAGGAGAAAGTATAGACTTTGTGATTTTCATGTGCTCCGGGGCTAATGGGAAATCATTGTGCGATGCATAAAGCATCTCGGGGTATTCCAAGTCCACTTCTAATATCACCCCATATCACTCTGATCTCCGTAATTGTCGAAATTTATATCCTCGAGCTGGTCTTCCATCACCCATTCGAACACTCCAGTCGGTAGATACTCGCACATTACACAACCGTACAAGCTGGTGAAGTCCAAAAATAGTCTTTTTCTCAGGGTCGAAGGTAGATGGTATTTACGGGTTGTTGGCTTTAGCGTATCTTCTAGCTATAAACGAGACACCACCTCTTACACCCTTTCCCACCATAAGATGCATGTCAATGTTAGTGAAGAGATACAAAGACACTCTCGTCCGCTTGACCACCGTGTGCTAAGATAGGGAGGGTGTAGAAATGTAATGGGATGGGTCCAATCTGTAACTATCCAAACTCGTCCCTCTAAAGTTTTAAAAAACATCAGCTAAAAGCTTGACGTCCATCCACAAATACAGTTCGTGCTAATCTCCAAACGTTTTGCATTTGCCTAAATCCCAAATCTTCATCGCGCGTTGATAAGATTTGGAGCAGACCGATCCTTTCAACAACGAGGCAAACGCCTCTCCTCAAACACTTCCACGTTTGTCAGGTATTCATAGGGAAGTACACCCTTTCACCTAAGGCCTCGTATGAGCTCCATCGATTCACCTTCAAAAATCTTGTCCATGGTGTCAAAGCGCTTCAAGTTCGAAGCTAGAGTTTCCAGCAATACCTTCATAAACTATCTATGAATGTAAAACCACCCATTCTCATGCTGGTGAATCTTTCTTTGTTCTTAGCGATGATCCTCACACTATGTAGAGCGTTCAAATCTTTAAAAGAATTCAAAGCCTTCACGACGAAATGACTGTCGTATTTTTCGAAATTATGCATAACAACCGCAATGTTTTTGTACAAAGTGTAAGAAAAGTTACAATTGCTGTGCGTGGCTCCTCTAAATTCACCGGTGATGTGGTCGTGGTCTTGTACTTTTGTAAATGCATTAAACTTTTCTTGGGGGTGGGCTAAATGTTCCTAGTTTGCAGATATGGCACATCGCAAATTCTTTGTACAGCAACCCCTTTCCTTGGTTAATGTTTCATTCGTTGCTCGAGGGAATGCACGTAAGCCACAATCTTTGTTTGCTCCTCTAATGTAGATTCGAAGAAAACTTGCACGCAGTCTACTCCTCTGTACAACTTTTTAGAAAATACTCCGCGTAAGTTGTCAACAATCACTTAGGCAAAATTGCAAGCTTGGTGTATGTGGTTAACTCTGGTGTATGTATCGTTTCCATCGCAACCGGAGACTGGTTGGAGTGCTGCTTCAAAGTCCACGTAGGCTATGTACAACCTTTTAAGCTCGTTCTTGAAGTTTTTAAACCGGATAACGTCATTGTTAGGTAATGAAGTCTTTTGAAACAGAACTCCCACGCAAGAAGGAAGATCGTAGTTTTCTTAACTGAAACGATTTGGAAAACCGTGTAAGCAATGCCTGCAAAAATATTTCAAGCGCTTGTTGTTGGGTTGAAACTCGTGATGAATTTGTTGAAGTCTTTTATGGTCACATAGTGTCCGTTGCGAAGAAGCAAGTCAACGTGATGCTTACTTTCAACTAAGGAACTCACATGATAAACGCTAGGCTCGTCATCCTCGAAACCAAAAACAGGTACCGAAATGTTGTTGGCTTTTTCGAACGCCGCTATTTTGGATAAAGGAACGGGGTCCAACACACCTACAACTAACTCGTGCGCATGAGACAGATAATGTTTCGTATCCCAATCATGTTACGAAGATGGAACGGGGTGTATACTAGCCAACACGGGCCACAGAAAACATATATCATTTTCACAACGCACATTAACCAGTATATCGGGACCTAGTTTGAGGTTGTTGGGAAATGCTACGTAACTTTTCCCGGCAAAAGGTCTATAAATTCCAACGCATAGTTCTGTGCACACACATTGCTTGACAACCCATCCACTTCCTTCTATGGCAACTGTTCAATACTATGCAGAATCTTGTTCGACATTTCGGAAAGAACTTCCTTTTTCCCCACTCTGGTCAAGTTGGAGTTAAAATAAGCCTTAATAGTTTCTGAATTATCAGTCTCTTTTTCGAAGAGAATGCATAATCCAATTTGAGCTTTTACATTTACCATAAGACGTCGACATTCTTCTAAAAGATTCCAATATTTGTCCTCGTATTGTTCAAACAAAATCAAGGGCTCGTAGTGCATTTCATCCGACTTAAAATCCCGCTTAAAAGTTAACAAGCATCTGTTGAAAGCATTGCGCACTAGATCAAATCCTCCTATTCCAAAATGAAAGGCCTCTCCTCGAGTTCGGTATCGTCTGTCACCTCCGTCTTGTCTTTCAAATCGTAAATCATGTAGGACAATGCCCAGTCGATTCTGGTATCCTCTACTATAGGTACGACTAGAGATCTGACGTTGTTGACAACGAGGTTGAAATTTGCGGGTTTTTGAGAAATTATTTCTTTCTTCAACGACGAGTTTGGGAAAAGACAATTTACGTCTCTTTTTTGAAGACTTGTGGGAAACCACAAATTTCGGGGAGGGGGGGGG
>JAHWFP010053042.1:37965-53389 GCA_023313725.1 Lithobius niger | reverse complement strand
AAAGGAGTGATATCAACACACCAAAACATTCGCCAAGTTAATCGCACTGCTTAATAGTTCGAAGGTTAAATGAAAACTAGAACATTGCTACTTTCGGTAGCAATGTTCAAGTTTTCATTTAACGTCCCAAGTATTATTCAGTGCGATTAAGTTGGCGAATGTTTTGGTGTGTTGATATCACTCCTTTCAAGGGCCGAACCATTCGGAACTTGGCGGCTCCTTTTACCAGTTTTGGTTTTTGATATGATTTACCTATCTACTCGAGAAATCGTGACGCAACGAGCGAGCCATCGCTCTTAATTCTAGGCTCAACGTAAACTGTAAAATTTTAAATGTAGTGCGTCGTGCACAATTCAATCTGGTCACTGTTCGAATCTTTGGCTCCGATAGAAAGTTTCATATTCGCTATTAAATTTTATGATAAAACATGAAACGGATAAATAGTCGATTACAATGTTTATTGCAGTGTTCGACATTACACCATTTCTATATAATAATTGAAAAATTGAATGGAATTAGTCTGCGAATTTAAAAGACTTTTTTTTTTACATTTGAAAAAAACCTTTAGTCGTATTTTACACGAAGAAACACTTTACAGTAAAACATACCAAATGTGTATAATAAATAAATTTACACAAATCGCCGTAAATTATATGAAGGGAAGGAAAAGAAGCCGAACAGCGAAAATCGTGAACTAAAAATGTCATCGTACAATAAACCACCTCTATGCAGTTACGTTTAGTGGAAGTGGCGTAACCCAGATTACGCGTCCCCAGTAAAGGCGTTCCCAGATTAATGCCTTTACCAGTATATCCAATCCATTTGTATAAATAAGAAAAACCTTAAAAAAATTCATGAACAAATGAGAAAAATTTGAATTACAAAGAAAAAATGAATTATCGAACAAAGCATGGAGCAAAAATCCATTAATATTCGCTACTTTAATGCATTACTAGCTGCAACGGCCCCGGTAGTACATAGGCTGGTGTAGCTGGTTTCCGCATGCGCGAGCGAAATAGTTTACTTGGCAACATGCATTGAAAAGGGTCGCCGACCTCCCCCACCCCCTCTAACTCCCCTTCCCACATCCTCCCATTGTGTGGTCCGATTTACCACCCCCTGCATTCCCGGCATCATGTGGTCTGAATACCCCCCCCCCCCCCTCAAATCCCTGCTCCCCTCCCTTGGCTGGTGTTTGGTCTTCTTAGGGAAGTAAATTTCATTTTCATTGGAGGACGCCACTCTTATTCTCAGTGTGGCTGAATTGCCTGTTTCTCCGTTTTGATACAAAGGGCAATACGCCCGCAAAACAACGATCATGCATGCGATGATTGTTACTCAACCAATTTTGAAACTATTCAACTCCCTTCTAATAGTCAGCATTATCGAAGGAATGATTGTTACACGGCACATCCGTTTACATGTCGGCCGATCACTTTTTTCTTTGCTACCGAGGGCACATCAGTTAACAATGTCGGCCGCTCGCCCTTTTTTTTTCTACCGTGCCTAGAATGAACCTCCTCGTCCTCTTTCATTATAGTGCATGATGAATTTGCTGGTCATGGTCCCTGATATGGTCTCATCCCAAACAAGGCATCCTCACAAGCCAAATGTTACCGAAAACAAAACTTAAAAGGGTAGTGGACCCCTTCCCTGCTCTCATATCTGAAAGAGGCGTGAAATCACTACTGTTCAAGGTCACCACAATTGAGAGGACACAGGAAACTGCCTCAAACCATACGATAGCGTCTATGTTCAAACACACACTCTGTACCACATGACGCCGCAATAATAAATAAAAGCAAGAATTCTTGATAGAAGCTAATAAATACATTAAAAAACAAAACAAAAAACGCGTTTACATTCATAGAAGTGTCTCGGGTCCCAGTTTCACAACTCGCACGGACATAAATTTAGAAGAAGGCACTAAGGAATTAAATTTACAAGACAAACATGCCATAAAAAAGAAGATTTATTTGAACATCCAAATTTTTATTAACTGCCTAAACTAGAGGTGATTTCAACGAGTGAAAAAACTAGGCGGCTATTCCTCCCGCACGCAACGAACCCATTCCTTCATCCAACCGGTGCTGCCATCGCGTGCCAGTTGAAGAAACTGAACCGACACTGCATGGTTCAGACTGTAAAATTGATTTCCCGGGATCGCTTGTCGCACGCATAATAATTCCGAATTTGTCGCTCAGACCAATTTTAATGTAACCTTTCGGTATTTCGAATCCCGGAAAATCTCGTCATACTTCCGAGAATGGCGAATTTTCATACGAAAAAAATTCGCCATAATCACGGATATATCTTCCTCAAACTATTTATTGTTACTTTTTCCCTTTTTTTTTTGTTTGCTTCCAATTTATTAAAGAAAAACAACCTGTACATGGTACAGCAGTGTTGCTCGTAGACACTATAATATAAACACTAAGCCAGATCCAAATTTAAATCTCTTTCATAGTAAACTAACCGAGTCGCTTGTTTCGCTGAGACACCCAACTCCAAATTTGTTATAGTAAAAAAAAAAATGCCGTTCTTATTATTCCGTCCAAGAACACTAAAAATAACAAATTACTTTACAAACAGAAAGGTGACTTTTAAGACATTTTATTGTAGAGAAAAATATTGTTTGCCAAACTGCATTTATTTATTCCCCTGACTGCAAAACAATTCCGAGATTTAAAATACTTAACGAAACGGAAGAACCAATTTCGGGGAATAAATACATCAGTTTTTTTTTTCTATTAATCGTCTTTCCTATTAACCGACATTTTAGACAGCAGCGGCGTTCCCGTAAAGCAGGAAGTAATTGTAAGTATACCATTCACTAACCTTTTACTTGCGTAATTCATCATTTCCATCACTGTTTTGTCTTGTTGAACAGGTCAACAAAGCACAAAATGGTTACATTGCGCTAAAAAGTCAATGCTTCAGTCTTGCATGCCTCGTCAGAGAGCGACGTGTTTTGCTTTTGCACTTTTCACTACCAGTTTCATTGTTGATTAGTATATATGCAGACAATGGCTACAAAATACGCCAAATCGTCTATAATACACGTGTCGTTTTTAAAAATCTCGCGCGCAAGGCGCAACGATTCTGAAGATGCGTTTGATCTCCAAAATTTTCTATCGTGAGCAGGGTTGCCTACCTGGTTCAACTTTTGAGAAATGCGTGATTGAGCTTTTTTAGTGTACGATTTTAATTAGAAAATGCTGATTTTTTGGGCGGTTAATATTTTTTTTT
Source organism: Lithobius niger (assembly GCA_023313725.1). NCBI lineage: Eukaryota > Metazoa > Arthropoda > Chilopoda > Lithobiomorpha > Lithobiidae > Lithobius > Lithobius niger. Next base: position 50,140 of record JAHWFP010053042.1, on the reverse strand, counting down.
AAGACACATGGCATTTTAAAATGGACACCTTTAATTTTTAGTTTTGGTCGTAGTGTTTAAGACGAGGAAACAAAAGTTAGCACTCGCTATTTCAACGTATAGGTGCCTGGAAGAAATAATAAAAAAAAAACGTAAAAGTAAAGTACTAAATAAATACACGAAATGTTAGATGACGAATTTCCCAGGACAAATGGTGTAAAGACCTATCCTGATACCGATAATCCTAGCATTTTAACAATCATGCTTCCTTGTAATGACGCTACCAAATAAAAATTTAAAAAAGAGTTAGGGTGGCAGTATGCGGTCACAATACAGAAACGTTATGTGGACTGGAAGAGGGACAGAAGAGGACGAGGGACTTCAATAATTTACGTTCTTAATGGAAGTAGCCACTCTTTATTTTTTCACTCATTCCCTCAAGTTGCCTCAAGTCCAGGTAAAAATACATATCTTAAAACGTCGCTCAATATTGCAAATTGGAGTACCAAATTCAATAATATTGAATCCAAACGTGATTCTGATTTTGCAAGTGCGAATTGATTTGCACGTTGAGTGGCATTTCAGAACACGGCCGGATTTAGCCTCTTGCCGCCTGCAAAATGCCATCCACACATTTTAACACACCAATTTAACACTGTCATGTCCAAGTTTTATTGGTCTTTTTTCGAAAGTAATGGATCGTTTCGCTGAATCATTGAGCTTACACAGAAGGAATTGGATGGGATCATTCCTAGAACGCAAAAACGTTTTGTAATGGGTTAATCCGCCTTGCTAAACTGCATGCAAGTGCAATGTTCTAGATTGTGCTACGTTAGTTCGGAAAATAAAAGGACAGAAATTCCCTTTAAATCAAAGAGGATGAAATTGAAATTAAAAAAGAGAACAAAACTGGAGAAGAAATCCATTAAACTTACGTTTCCGAAGATTTATGAATGTATGTTCGGTGGTTGGGAGTGGATTGGAAATGATGATGGTTTGGATGGAGTGGGAGTAGGCAAATGATTCTGCAAGGGCTCGTTTGCTCTTAACTTGTTTTTGAGTTCCGAGAAAATACTTTTAATTTCAGCATTAGCAGCCCATCGTGAAAAGATCGTTTTTCCAAATCAATAGAAGGTATTCTGGCTGACGGGTTTTACAACACACTACGGCCACCTCCCCATGTGATCCAAGGCAACAACACACGAAGTTGTCGTTTGATTTAATAGCAGTGACTTTGAACTTGTTAGGAACCACAGACACAGCCAAGAGCTACCTAAAAAAATATTTTAAAAGCTGGTATTGCTTAGCTGTATTTGTATAGTTGCTACACAACATTACTGATACCTATTATTGTGCCACTGTTTGCACTAAGATAGATTATGCCCTTAAAATCTTTGCTTGCATACAGTGACGGATGTGGCAAGTGCACGTAACAGGAACATGGTTGTACGATCTTTAACTGGTTCGTTGCTACTGCTGAGATCATTGTAGTAAGAGCTCTACGATAAATAGTTTTACTCCTGCTAGTTTTCCCCAGCACATGCACTATTTGCTTTCAGTCAACAATTCTCATTTGGTCTGAAAACCTATATTACAGTCCCCTTTGTTGACTCGCACGGCAACATTTAGAAATATAGACAGTTAGCAAAACTGAGATTTAAAAGACTAAAATTGCAGGCTCTGCACCTGCTTAATTTTAGTTTTTATTGCCTAATCGAAAATATACATTACCTGTTTTTTATAGCGTTTCCCTCCTTTTGAGCATTTATTCCCCTAGAAGCTTGAAAGTTGGCTTCCCAGCCGGGCTTGTACTACTGCGCATGCGCAGGATTGGGTTGGCTATATAAACTCGGTGCAGCCGTCCGATGGCATTATTTCTCCTCACCCAGAACCTAGACCATGGAGGGGAGGCCTGGGTGGGACTTAAGGTAATGTATATTTTCGGTTAGGCAATAAAAACTAAAATTAAGCAGGTGCAGGGCCTGCAATTTTAGTGTTTTTACAGCCGACGAAAATATATATTACCTGTTTTTAGCGAACTTTGTCACCTCGGAGGAGGGCTAGGTTCGCTTTCTCCTCATGTACAAGCCGGCATCGCCGGGAATTAATCCCTGGCCAAGACAACCCTGAGTCCTAGACCAATTTCACTAAAAGCCGAAACTATTTGCGGGCTGAGGAACGATCTGCTGTTTCGGAAAGGGGTTACATCCTAAGTGAGGTCAGGCAGTGCGGTAAATTGTTATAATCTAGTAATGGTTAAAGAAGCAGAAGAAGGAACCGCATGCAGGGGTCTTAACACCGTGGGGTACAAGATAGGAAATCAGAAAAATATCGAAATCGCCTACCTTGTTGGGAAGATGGTGCTCCCATGTGTGAGACGGACAGGTGGATAGTGTGTGGTGTTGCAAATGGTACTGGCAGATGTGAGGAGCGGATACCGTCCGTAGGATGGACTATGGAAGGCACGTGAAGTGAGCAGGCGGATGACGAATGTTCTTGTAGATCAGTGGACGTGTCCAAACGATGGACGATTGTGTAAGATGAACGCATGATGGGGCGGACTGTAACAGATGCGAGGAGCGGATGTTGTCCGTAAAGCGGATCGTGGTCAACATAAAAAGTGGAACACAGTTCGAAGTTGAATCACAATGCAGATAGCTGGATGGTGAGGTATTAGGATTGACCTGACTGATTATCTTGAGGAAGAAGAGACGTTGGCCGTTGGAAGCCAGGTACTGTGTAGAAAGGCTAAGGAATAGACTGATAAAGTTGAGTTTGTGAAAACAAGTTCCTAAAAAGGGAGGCGAGGATCACGATTGTATCGTCCCCACATGGGAGACGGATGAAGCGGAATCCTCACCGAGAAAAGCCATATAAATGAGCAAGAAAAGGATGAGAATGATGTTTTAGGGGAGGACACGGAAGCCTAATGCTACTCCTGAAGCCTTGCCCCGACACGGGGAGCATGGCATCAAGTCCGTTGAATGCGATGAGGTTCCAGTGATACCATGGAAGACAGGGATAAAGCTGGCAGTGTTATCGTATTGCCACACTGAATACGATGAGATTTTTTGGAATTGGTTCGTGGCAAATGATTCCTTTCAGAGTGTAACAGGAGACGTGGCGGTTGATGTTGGTGGATCGTCATCCGGGGTGTGATAATCGCAGGCTGTGGATGAGGGATCACGAAGTGGCGACGATAATGGTGAAGGAGCTACTTGGTGCAGCTACGGTTGGTGATGAGGATGTGTCTGCAGGACAAGGATGAAGCGGCGAGCGGATTGTGGCAGAAGACGGAGCAAGTCTAAGACGTTGAGTACGGGAATGGGCACAATAATAGGCCCCCCCAAGGTGGAGAAGCAGGAATTGGCGAGACCCAGGCGTTACGTGCACGGAGCAGAGCACAGTTTATGCAAAGGGAACGTTAACGCTGGTTTATTAGCTCGAGTTCGTTGGAGTATGCCTCGTTCGCAGCACGGAGGAATGTTTTCTGATCGGAGGGCTTCTGCAGATGCAGCCGCCACCTGTAAAGATGCATTATTAGATTGAGCGGAGCGAAGAATGTTTAGTTCTGTGACAAACCCATCCAGGTACTCAGAAAGAAATTTGAGGTTGAAGTCCAAATGTTCTTGTTCCCTGGCCGAAAGATGCAGACCCCTAGTGATTGCTGTTTGAAGCACTGGTGCAGTCGGGAATGGAGCTGGTTTAGTAGGGGATGGCACATTCGCTGGAGAGAATGTTTGAAAACCTTTCGGAGGGGATGCAGAGGAAACACGAGCTGGGGAGGTTAAGGACGCTGAAGTAAGTGTACCATGGAGGATGGGGGGGGGGGGGGGCCAGATGAGGCTTAATGGCGCGTCGACAGCTTGGAGGATGGTAGAGACAGCTTTAGAGTCTTGGCGGTTGTTGAGGACGGAGTGGGGACGAGACGTTGACGAGCGACCTTGATTTTTGCCGATGATTTGATTCCTGACGTTCCTGCTGCTGCAGGGATTGCTTCGGTGTCGGGAAAGGTAGGCTGCTTCAGAGGATGAATGGGTGGTAGCGGACCTGATGCAGAACGCTTGGTGGCTTTCTTTGGTAGTGAAGGAGTGGTCAGACTCGGTGCATGCACTTGGGATTGTTTCAGGGATCGCTATTCCTCACGCTTCTTGGCTGCATGTAGCATCCGCTGTCTTGATTGATGTTGCTTTCGTCGAATAATTGTCCATCGATTTGGCGAAATGGAGATGCAGATACGGCAGTTATGTTCCTGTCAGTCACACTGTCTGTGTCGCTGGCAGCATGGATGGGGATCAAAGTGGTACTTCGTGGAATTTTAAGAATTTCAATTACATGCCTTGGGTTAAGGCTCATTTGCTTCCCTAGTTACCGTTGCTCGGGTGTCCAGTGTTGTTTTGGTGTTTGGTACAATCTTCAGAACATGGTGAACGATGAACAGGACACAAAAACCGTTAGGCGCACAGCGATTTGAATCGCGAGGTGAGTGACTGTAGTGGCGCCTGGTGGTGGAACGTGGCATCACCGCACAGTCAGCGGTTGTAGCGCTGTAGGTAGGATCGTAGTGTAGGTTGAAGAGGTACGGAGGTAGTATAGGGACAGTGGTGTAGTTGTGTCCCCGCCCCCCCCCCCCCCTTTATTTTGTGCACGACTTGTGCATAATCGTAAAATACAGGGGATTGGAACTGTGGAGAGGCAACATGTCATAGGTTGTCAAAGAAGGGGATGAGGACATAGTCCTGTCGGATACGTCCCCTGTCCGTATTTAGGTGCCCTGGGATGCAGTCTTGAGTAAAGGATAGGTCCCTATGAAAAGGGACGGAGGACTGAGTCTTCAGGAGATTGATGCGTATGTCTCACGAAAGAGTCGTTGCGTCCGTGAATAGATGCTAGAGTCGAAGACGGTGTCAGAGGAACGGAGTGGCTGTAAAGATGAGTGTGAGGCCAAGTTCGATCCAAAGCAACTTGGCAATGCAGGGCCGGTTGCCCGGAGTCAAGTCGGTCAGTAGTGGGTACCGAACGGAGGTATCCAAGTGGACAGAAAACGGACAAGGAGGGAAGTGATGTAGACATGAAGCGGGGGAGGGTTCAGACGTGTGTTGAAGGTAGCACACAGTGCAGTGCTTAGAAGGATGGCAACTAGGTCGTATACTGACGACAGGCATGAGATGAAGTGGGAACAGGTCCCAAGCTGACTGCCTGTCGTGTCAGGGCCTTTATTCGAACTGATTGTTGTGTTTGTTTCTCTTTTGTTGTCGTCTCTTTTTTTTTTTTGTACAACAGAAATAAGGAACGGAGCCAACTGCGCGTCTGCAGGTAAAGCGAGAGATTACTGTATGTCAGCACCAGTTTCGTCCAAAGGATGCTGAAGGCAAGGAGTGTGATGACGGACGTGCAAGAAACACTGCGGGAATGAACGTGAGTGATAGTACAGGATGAGTCGAGGGATACCTTTCCTGGGTGTCCTGTTGATGTTGATGCAACGATTCCAGGGACGGAGATTTTTCGGGAATGAAGAACAGATGGAGACCATGTGAGGAACAGAAAGTCCGGAGATTGACGTCCGAGGACTTTGTAATGGACATCGAAGTTTGGTGAGGACGGTGATTCATCACAAAACAATTCAATGAAGACAGGCGAGGGAGGAGGAGCAGGACCGGTAAAAGGGACACTGTAGGTGTAATGGCTGGGTCGCAAAAGAGTCGACGAAATGTCGGGAACGGAACGGGCAAACGAACGGAATGCGGCAAATGGAAAGAGCATGAGAGTCCGTCTGAGGAGCCGAGAGGAACTGTAGTAGCTGGTGAAGGCAAGGATGGGAACGGAGGAGAATGCAGACGTCCTCGTATTGCACAACCATTGGGTAGGATGGACGGTCCTCCGGATGAGGGTGCCTGTGAAATGTAGGGGACACATTCCTTATCAGGCCGGCCCCTGTGAAAAGCGCCTCTAGCTGCCTCAGTTGGAAAAAGGATAGCAGCGCTGGAAAGATGGCGGATAGTGCATTAAGCGGTTGGCGGATCGTCGAGGATCGCTGAATAGAAGAGCGTCCTGATCGGCGTTGTAACACTTGTGGAGACGGATGTATCCTTGTTCGAGGCGAGGACGGATCGGTCATCCGTCTACCCGCCACTAAAAAGTCGGAATAGGGGTGGCCGGGAGCGAAGCTTCAACCGGGAGATCCAAAAGGTCCTTGGCAGTAGAGGGCATCCTAGTAGAAGCCATCCTTTGATCGTATTCGAGTAGGATGCATCCTATGGGATGATGAGGACCGACGGATCCGTAGAAGAGAATGAAGTGGAGAGAGCTCAAGGCGGTCACGTCGTCGTGATCGCCCTAGGAGAAATGATGCCATCGGACGGCTGCGCCGAGTATATATAGCCAACCCAATCCTGCGCATGCGCAGTAGTACAAGCCCGGCTGGGAAGCCAACTTTCAAGCTTCTAGGGGAATTAATGCTCAAAAGGAGGGAAATGCTATTAAAAACAGGTAATATATTTTCGTCGGCTATAAAAAGTCACTTTGTTCCACAAATGAGCAAAAAGAAAGAAAGAAAGACAAATATATTTGTGTAGTCTTCGCCTTACCTTGGTATCTTTTGCATAGAACAATCTCCTGCCTTTGAGTTTGAAGAAACGTTTCCTCCAACGCTGAAATAAGTATTAAAAACGTCAACATACAAGACCTGTTTTTCCACACTAGACATGAATCTTAATGATTAACATAAAGGACAAATGAATAGAAACGTGAAAAGAACAAGCACTTTTAAAAATCAGTTTAAGTTTTACTGCAATGTTCGAATACGAGGTTTACTTGCAATAAATAAAAAAAAATCCAACCACAACAAACAGTATAAGTACTGAATGCTGGTAAGAAACCGTAAGAAACCTCATAACGAAAACAAATTCTCTAGTCAACTTAGTAATTCTGCAGTCAGAACGGTTTAGAAAAAGTGGTTTGATTCTGGCCTGGGTAGGGAAGTATTTTTTAGCCCGAATCTTACTTATGATTTGCTGCAGATAGAGTTGCATTATTTTAACTAAAACCACAAGAAATGTAATGCTTTACATCGAATTACTATTATTCCATGGACCAGACTACTTTATCGGTGCCAGTCAAGGTGGCAAACACTACCTCTACCACATGATACATCATGTTATACTTAACAAATTTCAGTGTGATAACCTTTGATACAGTGGAGATGAATGGGGTCAAAAAGCCAAAATTTCCAAATAAAAACATATTTGGATAAAAATATGGACATATTGGACATATTTCAGATAAAAATTGTCAACAATGATGTAATTGACAATGTAGGGCCCTTAACTTTTTTTCATATCTCTTACGGTTTTCGTGAAAAAGCAAAAAATGCCGGGTACCACCAGCTAATTTTTGTTTCTATTGCCTAAGAAATTACACATTACCTGTGAATTTTTAGCGTTCATTTCCCGAATACCGGTTTTTCCCTAGAGGTTTTTCAGTTGCATGTAGTCACCTAGCTCGTTAACCCAAATGTGCATGCGCCGATGTATCCCTCCCTATCTTAAGCACCGAAGCACAAAAGGTTTTCATTATTTTCACTCTCAAATGGTCAAGGAGCTGACTGGCTACAAGTAACTGAAAAACTTCTAGGGAAAACCAGCATTTGGGAAATGAATGCTAAAAATTCACAGGCAACGTATATATCTAGCGGCAATTAGAAACGGTCATTTTGTGCCATTTTCGGTCATTCTGGCGTATTTAATGACTATAGATAACTCAATTTACCAACCTACAACTTTCAACTGCTGCTGCGTCGTTTCTGCTTCAGGTGGATGACTCCAGTTTGGTTCATTCGAAAGGTGGGAATGTCTTTTTTTGCATCTAGGATAATTGAAAGGCTCTACCACTGTCAGGTACCGAGCTACACACGTTTTACTAAGGGCTGCTATCACAGGCACCATTCGATTTTTCGCTCATTTTTGACTTTCAGCTGCTGTTGTGATATTTCTAATTTAGGTGGATGACTCCAATTAGGTTCATTCGTAAGGCGGGAATGTATTTTGCAGTAAGCGTATCAGAACGGGTCTGCCACTGTTAGGGACCGAGTTACCCAGTTTTACTCGGGTGGTATCACAGGCACCGTTCGATGGTTCGCCAATTTTTCACTTCGACTGCTGTTGTGACTTTCCGAACAGTGGCGTAGACCATCTCAACTGCCCTTGATGCAAAGAAGACCTTTCCACCATACGAATGTACCTTATTAGATTCGCCCACCTTAACGTTTTTTGAGTGCACTGGTTAAAGTGATGCGGAAATAATTTTTTACATGTCGAGACTATAAGACTCTTGAAACTTACCTGTACAATTCTTGAGATAGGTAAAAAGTACGGACATTTGCATTGCATATGTATGCCTTACGTTTATCCACTTTTGATAAACCAAATGTACCAAATTTTAAGAAAGTTGAATCAGCCATTCTTAAGCCATTTCATGCGTTAAGACTGACGGATATACCTAGACAGATCAATGCATATAGGTGAATCTACCTTTGCGAAATGCACACAAAATCCAACTAGAAATTAAGAGTAGTGCCTTTAATTTGATTTTAATTTAATTTAATCTTTTGCTTTAAAAGCTATAAGATTAAATCCCATCACATTCATCAATTTCGTAGAATAGCAACGCTGCTTTGCCGAGAAGTGATTAAGAACTCAGATCAACGTACAACTCGAAGGTTTATTCAGCGTCAAGAGGTGAACTCCTTGGAAGATATAAGTAGTGGTTAAGACTGCTCTCGAGTTGGCAGTAGCCGGAATGCATCTAACTGAAGTTGGTCTGGGCTCCAGCGCCCAAATAACTAGCCAAGTGGTTGGCCCCAGGCTGTTTTCACATGCAGGTGGAGCCACTGTTGGTACCATTAACCTCCAGTGCTAGCAGTTACCTCTACTGCTGACACTTTGCACTAGCCAGTCACTGACTTCTTGATACATTTTGCATCTTAGCACAATCAATGGCAGAACCAGGGTACGGGCTGGAGAGGCGGCTGGCCCCCCTGTCCCTAGACGCCATTCATAAAGTGTTCCTGGTAAGGGCAGGAGTACACCCCAACCCCCTATTTTTCTGTCTTCGCCTCCTTTCAGCAAACATCGTAGCTCTGTTATTGCACACACTATTTTCAAGAATCAGTATTGACATTATGCCGTACTAACATAAGGTGAGCCAAACAGGTCTGAAACTAGGTTAGGTTGCCTAATTATTACATTACTATGCAAGGTACAAAGCTGAAGCATCACATACCACCCTCTGAGAAGAGAAAGTGCCAAAAAGTATGGCCTTTGCTCTTCATCTGTTGCTTATTTCTCTGCTTCGTATTCAAGAAACAGGTGTTGTTGCAGGAGGGGTAAGCAAATTCTGGAACAGTTAACCATCTGAACTGTTGCCATCTGAACAGTTTACCATTTGAACTGCTGACGTGCCTTCTTGAGGCTAGTCTATGTCCTTTTTTTTTTTAAATTTGTGTAGCGACCAAGATACAGCAAATAGTACCCACAATTTTAATAAGCCAGGAAACATTTTAAGTATCTGGTGGGTGTTTCACTTGTCAGAAGGTGAACTGTTCCAGAATTTGAAAACCCACATCATCGATTTTCATGATCTTTGATGTCAATTTCAGACAGATCTACTAACTCGTGGAAAACTGCGGAAAGCGATCTCCACAGACTTTTGAGTTTACTTATAATTTATGATGCAGTCACTTTTTACATAAAGATTTGCAAAACTAAAGTTACGGTATCAACAACAACAAAAAGTTGAAAAAAATGAAAATGTTATTTTCATTGTAGGAAGTGGATAATGGGTAGTCAAGTACATCCCTGTCTACAGCAAATGCTCCAGAATTGTCAGTAAAGGACTTACTTGGAATGAGCTTGTTTGCTTCATGAGGTATCCTTCTTTGATACATGCCTGAAAGTACATTAAAAAAATATTGAATTAAACTTACGATCACCTGTCCAAAGTACCTGTCAATCAGTTGTACAGTCCTTTTTATACATTACATACACAATCTTGCACTAAAAAGCGTAACTGTCGCGTCTTGAACCGAATGTTTTCAAGTACATCATTTAGACATTTATCGACATTACATAGTCAAACAATAAATACAGAATATTTTTTTCCAATAAGTAAAACCAAAAATCAAACTACATACATTTTTCTTGGTTGCAAAGGACTACACGCTCTAACATTTTCGGCTGAGTATGAAAAAAAAACCCTTTTAATTCAAGTAAATAATTACAGAACTAACATATGTCTACGATCTTTGACCTTTGATCAGAGTTTCCAAATCAGCATTTGAGTTATATAACTTTGCAGAGTCCAACTCGCCCAATCTCAATAACAGGACATAAATTACCAATTTGGGTGCGCTAAATATAAATAGGATATTACCCAAACAAAATGTAATGCTTAATATTATTTGTAACCAGTTGGTTTTCATTTGAGGCCCATTTTTTGCCGCCATTTAGATTTTCACATAGTTCCCTAAAGTTTCACAACTATTAGTGTGTTATTCCACGTCTGTTTCTGAACAACTGTGAACAGGAATGGCTTATAGTGTCATAACTACCAGCACCATACGTATACAGAGTGTTTCAGAATAAAACCAACAAACTTTCAGGGCATACTAAGGAGCTAAAGGAGCAAAATGTCATATACAACACCTATCCAAACCTGGTTGTTTACCGAGCTATCGACGTATTAGACCTCAATTATTTCATGATAGAATATTTAAGTCGCACCATAATTGTAGCCTGTTTCTGAATCCCTGCAAGGCACACGCTTTCGAGTAGTCTCGTACACCATCTTGCCTAAATTCATTAGCTACACAAACTCAGATGCATCACGGTGCACCAATCTGGGCTAAACTACCCAATAATCGAATTGCGGGGCGTAACTACGTCTAACTCTTGCAAACAGAGAAGAGAAAAAGGATGAGCTTGGCAGATTTCAGCATTAGTCAGGGAGCAGTTGTAAAAAAGCGAGCATAGTTTGCCAACTTTAATTTTTCACTTGAGAGTTATTGTTTACGTCCCAAAGAATAGTTTTTCACATGTTGCCACCTTGGCAATACGCATTTAATCTATTAGGCATTAAAGATGGCGGCCAAAATGGCGCCCAATTTTCCAAGAACCGTTAGTGATATACAAAAATGGTTGAGATAAAAGTTGTTTGCAATAATGTAATCTACAATGTCATTTCCATACATTTTTTTTCATATCTCTTATGGTTTTTAAGAAAAATGTTTTTTTTTGTCATTTTTTTTGGCTAATTTAATGCTTACAGACGACTCAATTCGTCACCTTACAACTTTCAACTGCTGCTGCGTCGTTTCTAATACATGTGGATGGCTCTATTTAGATTCATTCGAAAGGTGGGAGTGTTTTCTTTGTAACAAGGGTCGTTGAAACGGTCTACGACTGTTAGAAACCGAGCTACGCCCATTTTACTGGGGGCTTGTATTACAGTCACCGTTGGATTTTCCCCTCATTTTCAAATTTTAACTGCTATTGTGACGTGTTTAATTCATTCGAAATGTGGGATTGTCTTTTTTGCAACAAGTGTCGTTGAATGGGTGTACGACCATTAAGAACCGAGCTACACCCGTTTTACTAGAGGCTGGTATTACATCCACCGTTGGATTTTTCGCTCATTTTCAACTTTCAACTGCTATTGTGACGTGCCTAGTTCAGGTAGATGATTCCAATTAGAATCATTAGAAAGGTCGTTGAAAGGATCTACGATTGTTAGGAACCGAGCTACGCCCATTTTACTAGGGGCTGGTATCACAGTCATCGTAGGATTTTTCGCTCATTTTCAACTTTCAATTGCTATTGTGACCTGTTTAATTTAGGTAGATGGCTCCAATTAGAAAGGTGGGAATGTCGTCTTTGCAACAAGGGTCGTTGAAAGTGTCTACGACTGTTAGGAACCGAGCTACGCCCGTTTTACTAGGGTCTGGTATAACAGTCACCATTAGACTTTTTCTCATTTTCAACTATCAACTGCTATTGTTCCCTTTCCTTTCCTGCACCACTCCTCAGGGTCATCTACCTCCCCTCTCCTTCCTTCTGTTAATGTATTTATTTATTTAGTAATTTTTTTTTTTTGCATTTAAAAACATTCCAAGCCGGTTCCAGAAGCTGAAATAAATAGACAT
>JAHWFP010053042.1:0-32965 GCA_023313725.1 Lithobius niger | reverse complement strand
CCCCCCCCCCCCTACATTCCAGGATCATCAGTCGAACAGGCCATTAACAATTCCTTACGGCTTTCAGCTGGTTAACGAAAACTTTATTCAAAAAAACGTCGGAAACAGTGAACAAACTTGGGGTGTCCAGTTTCATGAAAATAAAACCAGGCATCACACGTTTTTCTTAAGAATAAAAAAAAATTCTGCTGACTTCTTTTGCTTTTTAAATTTAAAATACCATTGTTTCTAGCACATATTTCATTACGTAAATAATACATGTTAAGAGCTGACGTTGGAACAGCTGTTGGGTAGTAAGAGGCTTTGAAAAGAAGCCAGGTCTGCTTTCCTGCAAAGCAAGTGATAATGTCGATATCTAGCAAGCTGCTCCTGTCTTGGCAAGCGTAGACGATATTGCAGTTTCGAACGCAATTCGATTATCGCGAAGTTTTGCCACAGGTTGGTGCACCGTGCTGCATACGAATTTGTGGCGCCTCAGTATCAGACCACAGTAAGGCGTGCACCTTGTAGGCAGTTGGTCACAGGCTTAACACTCCGCCAAGACTTAATACTCGTGATGCTCTGGTCAGCGAATAAACTATGTGAAGCAAGGATCGACTCCAATAGAGCGAGCGAAGCAAACGATATGGTCACTATATTTAAAATAAATTAGTCACCCATTGATGTTGTCAGTTGCAACCATCTGCAGCAATAGGGGCCAATTTTTTTTTTTTTTGAAGAAACGATTTCTTTGGTAGCTTTTAGACGTTTTATTCATTTTCTTTATTTTTTTGTAACTGCATCATGCAATGAAATTTTTCGTAAAGGTCAGAAACCAACTAGCTGAAAATTAATATATCTTTCATCTGGATTGCATGGGATACAGTTCAACAGACGTAACCTATCCATGAGACTTTATTGCTTCCATAGTTTTTCCCGCCTAAAAGGCGGAAACCGCGTGATGCAGCCTCCCGCAACGGATAGGTATAACGAACAGCGCAGAAATCGATTTCTGGTCTGTTTCAACCCAATCGCACGAGATGGCAGCACATGCCGACCAACAGCAGAGGCTCAAGTTGCTCAGCCTTCGACGTGCCACCGAACCATCAATCACTCTCTTTCTCCAATTCAGATCAGTCTTTCCTTCTTTCGCAAACTTCCATGGAATGGCAGTAGGTTATTTTGCCCTACATCGAGTTTCGCGGAATAAAAGTTGCATCACGACAGGATCGATGGAGAAAATGTGCCTCAAGTCCGTCCAACTCCATCTGTCCTCCTTGGAAATCGCTCCACCGAATTAATTCACCTGAATCAACATTTGGAGTCAATGCGATGCCCGAATGCCTAACAAAATGAGACAAAACAGTTGAGCCCAAGCAACGGATTGTCTGGTGGCCAATAACGTCACAAGGGATCGGATATGTAAGGTCTTACGTGCGGCCACAATACAACGGAAAGGCACCTGAGGTCGTCAAAGATTTAGGCTAAAGGTCGTGCCAACAACTTCACTACCCAAACTGTTTGCTATTTACAAACGGCCTATATCTCACAAGAGAACAATAATTCCCGTGGGTTGGAGTTGTTTTCGATAGGAACATAACGTGGCCTAGAAACCGAACGGAATTGTGGAGTCTACGATTGTTTCCCTGACGCCAACTCTAGACAGTACGTGTGATGAAATCTCGGTGAGCCTTGTCACAGTTGCCACTGTTTATGCCAGTCGCAACCAGGCGTCACTCATTCTCACGCAAGTTGGCGGCTGACACAAGAGTGTGGCAATGGAAACTACGTTTACTGGACAAGCAGATTCACGATTTAAACGCAACCAAATGTGATACTTTCGCTTTGAGATTATGGGATGGCAGCCGCCATAATGATTGTCATGGAGTGCAAAATGTTGGAGGAACTCAAGTCCGACGAATAGGGTAAAACGCGCATAGCTACAAGTTAAACTGTGATACTCTTTGCAAAATTTATCCTAGCACAGGCGAAAGTTTGAAGTAATTTTCCAATTGCTGTTCGATTTTATAAATTGATGTTTGCATCGTTTTTAAGATGCACAGCTTTTTTCACATTTGTGGCAACCAGCTCAATATATGCATTGTCTTTGTCGCACAATTACGACAGAAATGATGAATTATGGGATGTGTATCTCACGAATCCCATGCAGGCGAGAACGGAGTGCAACAGGCGCCGCCATATTTCTATCTGTAAAATTGTTGTTTTTATCCGAAATTGCTGTAATGCTCTTTATAGGGGGGTTACAATAATTCTGTAAATAAAAATAAAAATGTTGTAGAATTGGCGTCTCGCGAATCTCATTCAGACGAGAACCGGAAGTTGGCTGGCACCATGTCAGCGTTATTGAGTCGGCGAAGCGCCAGAAGGAATGCTGCTTGCAAAGGTTTGGAATGCATTGTTTCTAGTACAGTTGCGATCCCCTGATGGTAGTACTGTGAAGTAAAGATGTGGCCCGATCATCACGTTCGCCCAACCGAAATAGTGCCCAAAACGGAGAGCTTCTATTGCGAACAAAAGCTGAAATTTACCGCCAACTCGTCCGAGTCTATCCGTGGCAATCCCATGACTAGCAACAAGGAGAGAAGCTAGTAGCAAAGTGCCGTCCCGAACAACATGTAGGATCTGGGAAGATTGTCACGGCCATGAAGTGACTAAGGTAACCAACTTTTTTCTTTGATTATCGGATTTTTGAATTGCTTTCATGCAAAGAGCATACGATCCGAGGCCGGCTACACTCTGCGTGAATTGTATAGTATTGTATTGTATAGTATTGATGAGAAAAAATAAAAACTGTACTTGACATTATTTCGGGCATTAGGTAATGCAAGACCTTTGTTAGAGCCAAATTCGCAATGTGGTCGGGAAAAAACGCCGCCCGCAAATTGTCTCCCATGAAATCTTGTGGCCATAACTTTTTACTTTAATGGGTTGGGACTGTTTCAAATTATATTCTGCTAGCATTTGCAGCCAGGAATTTTGAACTTTTCATGTCACTTTATTGTTAATTTTTTGAACTTGCGATAGGCGTTAGGGAAATAGTGCTAACGCCTAGCTTCATCATCGGCCTTTGCCTCCGCCGTCTTTTTACGTTCGTTCTCAACCACAAGGCAGCGCACAAAAATGCGGTGCGCTAATGGTCGCACTGGGGCTTCGACAAACTTATAAAAATCCCCCATTTCGTTTCAGTGCTCTACACTGTAATTGAATGCGAAATTTACGTGTAGGATGTTGTTTTCTTGTGAAGGAACGCATTTCAGTGAGTTTTATGTACTTTGTAATGCATTTGGTTGCCGCTTTCAAACCACTAGTGTAGAACTACTTTTTCTTGCGCATGCAGCATAATATTACTACAGAGTAGTGCATCGTCACGGAGAATTCATTCATGCTATCAGACCAAGCAGTTAGTGGGGAAATAAACAATGACCTCATCGGATTTTGAGATTTTTTCTCCCAATTCCTGGTGTATTGGGGCTGAACAGGCTAACAAATGTTATGTGGTCAGGTCAATCCAAGTTAATAAATCTAATGAAAAGGGCAGGCAGTGTCACCCCACAACATTCTGAAGGTCAAGAAAGTAATTCTAGTGTAAATGTAGCACTGCCACACACCTGAAGTTATGTTAATGGGGGTTTGTTAGTGTCTCACCATAGCACACCCATTGAAGAGCAGGCTTAGCAAATAAATCACGGCAACAAGAGCTATAGGTGCAGAAATTTGCTTCACATCTGCACGATCATGCAGTCAGGCAAAACAAGTCCCTAGATGCAGTCTAAAAAAATGCACATCCCAGAGCAGGCTTTTGATAACCAGCTGCACAAAGCCGCACAAGCTTTGCAGCAAACTATTTCTAATCAGGTTGGTACAGTAAACACCAATACCAGGAGCGTCATAAAGGATAGCCCGAGGGCTCGGCGGCGTGTCCTTCAAAATATTACAGGATGTTCCCTCTCTAATTCTAGGTCGCGAACCCATGCGGTGAAATGCTTAACGACTGGTCGTAACTGTTTTCTTGGATAATCCACGTGAAAATGTGCTGAATAGGTTTTAACCCAATAGATAGGTGCGTAAAAATACCACTCGTGCTACGATTAGTCCAGGTTCTGGCACCTCCGTAAACAAGTGTTCCATAAGCGTGAAGCGGTGAAGCAGATGGCGTCATAAAGCCAGGGCTAATCGAGGTAGAATTGCATGTTTCGACTACTGACTCAATGCCAGTTCACATGCGCGCCGGAAAGATGACTCCTTTTAGCGTCGTTTTCGTAAAATAATATGTTACGATGTTGAATCTACTGGCCTGGATCCGAGAAACGAAACCCACTACTGCTCTCCCAGGCGACTTGTGATAAAGGATGGAATGTGAAACGATATTTTCAACATGGACACACCCCTGTCTTACGGGCGTGTACACATTTATTTGTTTCCTGCCAAAACTAAAGTTGACAAAACCTAAACAGCCATCTTGGGTGCTTGCACACACACACCAATATTGCTCCCAGTTCAGGTTCACAAGTTAGTAATGAGGCATCAGCTACGGACCAATAAGCTTTTTGTGTATTCCACCACTACTGCTGCTGTTGCTAACACAACTAGAGCAGCAGAAGTCAAGTTATGCAATGTGAATACAAGTCCTGTCATGTCTGCTTTGGCTTCTACCATGCCTTTGTCAATGGCTGCAGCTTTCGCTCAAGCTTTGAGCACCATTCACGTCCCACCACCTTAGCGGAGAGCAGACACAAACCTAGAGGAATGGCTTGATCAGATGGATATCTATGTTAACAAAAGGCAACTGCACAGATCGTTTGCACACTTTTTTTGCGATCTATCCTTCATGGTAAATACAATATGTAAAGTCTACACCTTGCCCTCTATTTGGCACACATCATCGATTTCATTCGTAGGACACCGGATGCAAACTTGGGGCCACAAAGCTATAACCACAACTTCCCTCCCAGACGACCTTGTGACAAGCGGTGGAATACAAAGCTTGAGTTATAACACGGATACTCCCACGTCCTACGAACTATGCATTTATTTATAAGGTCCTGGTCCTACAGAACGATTACTATGAGACTTGGGTACGAAATGGATGATGTTCCAGTTTCTAAGCCAATTCAAAGCTAAAACTTTACATACTTCTCAAATACGTATCACAGACTATGGGAATAAATACAAAAACTGGTTGGGAGCGATGCACAATACCAAGCAAAAACTAGAACAAAAATATTGACCAGAAAACTACGTCACACAAAAAAATGGATGTTTGTGACCCCTGAATGGCGTGTGATGTTTTCCAACATGCCGGAATGTTCAGTCGGAATGTCACTGGGGTCGCAATAGCCGTTTTATGTGTAACGTAGATCCTGCAATGCTACTCCAATTTTCATTGTTTCATTTTTTTTTTTTTTTTACATTGGAAAGTAATATTTTAATATGCATAATAATATTTAATAATGTATTCTTTGCATGCCATCAGGCCTGGAATAGACCAGCTGCGGTCATGGAATTATACAGGGTGTATCACAAAACCCGTTACAGTGCCATAACTCGGGAAGTAATGAAGATAGCTTAATGCAGTAAAAAATTGACTGACAAATTCGCATGTGGACAATCCAACACCAATCTGTTCAACTTTGTGGGGTCGCCCCAAGAGGGGTTTCAGGGGGGCGGGGGGGGCAAAGGGGCGTTTTAAAGAAATTTCAAATGGGAAGGGCGGTCGAGTGATACATCATTTAAAAGGTCTTGTCAAACCAATCAACTTCTGAAGGAAACGTAATTTGATATTGTCAACCAGTGAAGGGGGGCAGCCAAACAAAAAAGGCAACAATGGAGTGGAAAATCTTTTTACATCATTCATTTCGATGGAAGTTTTTTGCCTAATTCTCGCGTAATTTATTGTGCAGATTTAAGAGCATCAAAATATAAATGTTACATAACGGGTGTTGATGAGTTTTTCGACACCATCTTCCCCCTTCGGGGGGAGGAGGGACCGACGCTTGTTCGACCCACAGGAAATAAAAAAAAATTGGGTACCACTATGGCATTGGCCAAGCTACATTTTCTGCAGACATAATTAAAGGTTTTAGTACACGTGTAACATGAAATCTGTGGCACTGCCATAACTCGAGAAAAAATGAAGATGTGTAATTCGTATGTCTTTTTTTAACATTAGGCTTTTTTTATTTTTAGTACAACCTGTAGATAGAGAGGGGCAATACTAGCCGAATTCAACCCAGTCCAAATCATTTTAAAAGGTCTGTGGAGGGTTCAAATAATGACCCAGTAAAGCTAAAGCTGACTGTTGAGATACGTAGTCAGGGAACATACCAACTTGCCGCCCCCCACCCCTAGTTTTGGCGTGTTTATCCAATTTCCGGTTTTTTTTTAAGACTAACTGTATGATGTACTTTATTTAACATAAGTAATATGGAGAAATCTGTAGTGTACGTTGCCACGTGAGTTGCCCTATTTGCATTGGAATTCTTTTAAAAACGCCCCTTTGCCCCATTGTGGCGAACCTACGAACTTTTATGGCAATGCAACAGGTTTCGTGGTAGTCTTAACCATTCCTGCAAAGAATGCAGCTTTCCATAGCGGTCCTTGTTTTTTTTTTTTTTACCCCCGACGGATCTTAAAACAATCTGGTTGGTCTCTCACCTACCCTCGGTGGGGGGTCAGAAAAGTCATCAACACTCGCCATGTAACTTTTTATTTTGAAGCTCTTAAATCTGCATAATAAATTACGCGAGAATTAGGCTAAAACTTGCATCCAATTGAATGATTTACAAAAAATTTCCACTCCACTGTTGCCTTTTTTTGTCTGCCTGCCCCCCTTCACTGGTTGACAGTATCAAAAAACTTTTCCTTCAGAAGTTGCTTGGTTTGACAAGACCTTTTAAATGATGTATCACTCGACCGCCCTTCCCATTTGGAATTACTTATAAACGCCCCTTTGATCCCTTCCCCCGAACCCCCCCCCCCCCCTTGGGGCACCCCCACAAAGTTGAACAGAATGGCGTTGGATTGTCCACATGCGAATTTGTCAGTTAATTCTTTATTGCGTTAAGCTATCTTCATTACTTCTCGAGTTATGGCACTGTAACGGGTTTCGTGACGGTTTAGCAGCCGTCGTCTGAGTGTGTGTGCAAGTAGATTGAAGCTGCCTTTCAAGCAAGCACGGTTGCAAATAAACTACAAAACGGTTTGTTAAATATTTGGTGGTATACGCAAACGTCTGAATAAATTTTCCTATACATTTTTATAATTTGATGTTTGCATTGCATCTGCATCGTTAAAAACGTTTGGTGTGCGTGCTGGCGTAATTGTACCTCTACTCCTCCGAAACTAAGATACCTACGAAGCCGATAGCACTGCCAAATGACAGATGACAATGACGCTTTGGATAGGCCTTTTTTTCATTGCTTTACCTTGAATCTTTTATCCTCAAATACGCAAAAAAAACTGCTCTGTAAATTAATCATGACCTCAACAGTTCGATCAGGCAAACTTATCAGAAAGAGACATTATAGCAAAAAAAAAAAAAAAACCAACCAAAAAGGACGACACATCTTACATTATACTTAGTATCAAAACCACTACATTTAGATCTTAAAACACATAGGCGTTGCTTCAACTGGCTGGACTTACGAAAAGAGCAACATGTAGGTTTTAAAAGGTTGTCAAACATTTGCTTCACTGAAGAACGGAGATAAACGTTTTCAACGCGTTTGCTCTCTCAAATCTTTCATTAGGCGCTACTCTGACCCTAGTAGGGGCCTTACTTCCGAATGAGTAGGCGTACAAACATGCAAACAAACAAATATTAACAAATCTTATGTTTTGAATGATGTCGATGAAATGGAGAGGTGCTGAGGAATGTGATGAACCAAATGTGAGCAACACTTGCAATTAATTAGCTTCTGATGAAATAATCACTACATCGATTTTGTGATGCTCTGCTGTAATCAAATAAACTACGCGCAACACGGATCGATGCCAACAGAGTGAGCAAAGCGAACGATATGGCTAGTCGATTTGAAGATTTAAATCGTATACTATAAATAACATAAATAAAAGCAACCTTTCTCTAATAATACGGTAATTGCAACGATCTTCATTCACCCATTCACGCCAAAAAACATGCTGAAAATTGAATTCGCATTGGGGGAGGGGTGGGGAGTATTCTGAGCACCACAGAGGTCTACGCAGACGTAAGAGCGCTAAGACCTAAAGCTTGCCAAATAGTGGCAAGACTTCGTAGAAGTGGTTTAATAAGAGGTGTGTGTGTTATAATATTCTTCGGTGGTGGAGTAATTAATTTTTTTTATCCCATTTTAATAGGTGTGTGGCGTAAAAAGAGTCTTCTGCAATAAAGAGAGCTGCTGGGAACCGTCATGAAGGTTCTGATTTACTTCTGGGGTGAGCGACTCATAGTTAAGAAGTTAACATCTAGCAATTTTAAAGTTTCTTTCCAAACAATGCTGCCACCCCTGCCCTCTTCCCTTGCCCTCATCACATCACGTAACTTAGTTTCATTACTTTGTTTATGCCATCAAGCTGAATCACAGCTAGTCTGATCATCCTGTACATACAGGATTAACAGATGTAATAGACAGCGTTTATCGCATCCAATCACTACAACTAAGCGAAACTTGCTATGCAATCAAGCAAACAGGCAATAACTTGATACTACCCGACACTTACAGCAGTTTTGTCTATACATACATATTTTAACGATTTTCATTATTATATTTTATGGCCGAAAACAAGGGAGGATTTGGAGTGGCCTACCTTACTTTCGGTCATAAAATATAATAATGAAAATCGGTTAATAAATAAAAATATGGACCAAAACAAACTGCTCTAAGGATCACAACATGTTAGGAATCGTATATCAAGTCGCTACCCGTTTGCTTCGTCGAAAAAATGGGAGATGAACGAAACTACGAATAAACAGTTTAAAAGCATAAAAAAAAAAGGGTTTTCACAATTTTCGGACAAAAATGAAATTCCAGTAGGAAACTTTATTCTCATCCCCGCCCAACATTTTGTCTTCAAGCCCTTTTTTTTTTGGGGGGGGGGGGGGTTATTTAATGATGCTCACATCATCAAGATGTACTTGAGCAATAAATACAGATACAAACCTATTTCCGTTGGTGATTGGACTGAAATGTCAGATTGCCGGAAATGGAAATGAACCCCTGACCATTGAGGCCAAAGCACTACCACTCAGCCATACCATCAGGCACTGACAATCTAACATTTAAGCACAAAAGACAACGAAAATAGACTTATATCTGTATACAGGGTGTAACAAAAGGTCGTGTCCAAACTTAGGTGACTAATTCCTTAGGTCAAACTAAGAATATAATTTATATAAACATTTGGCCAAAAACGTCTTATTCTTTGGTTATCGCATGAATTAAGAACCCAAATTCCAGCTACGCCTCCCCACCTCCGCCCACGCTTTGGCTATTGCAAAAACAAAACCACCGTTGAAATATTCGAACATGTCCGAAACTCATTGACTCGACGGTGTCAAACCTGCATTAATGGTCAGGGAAGAAACTTTGAACAGTGGCTGTGTCTTCGCTACCGCCGACGCGCCCCCACCCCAACCACACACAGGAACCAGGTGTCTTTGGGAAACAATAACATTTTTATATATTTTTTTATTTTTACGAACCACTCCAGCACTTCATGGAATTAACGTCGTCTGCAGGGCATTTGCAAACCTGCTCTAACGCCCAGGGAAGGATTTTTGACGAATTATTGTGAACCATCTCGCATTGCTGACAAGGACTCCGTCACAATATCACCGAACGTACAGTAGCTGGACTATTAAATCGATACAAACCTCCAACACTGTAGTAAGAGATGGAGAACAAATTCCGACAGCACCAGTCCAATAATCCAGCTGCTGCAAGTTCGTGCAGTGTTAAGTGATTCCCTTTGACCTAGGAGTACTGTTATCGGCCTTTTCCTATTTCACAATGTTTTCTTATTTTAGTTTCGACCTGTGCAGAACTGATGTTCGCGTTTAATACTTCGCATTATTAAAACCTCTATGGTATTATCAGTCCAACATTAACACCGACTAACGAAGTTTTCGAAGAATTGTTGCTTCCTCTCCAGGACAAGTTTTTGGCAATAGAGATATTTTCCCTTTAGTCTGATTTTGATTCGTAACAGTTTGTTCTCTACCTGCAGTTCATTGTCTTCATTCACTACCTTCCTATTCTGATTTGTTTTTGCAATAGCCAGAGTGTGGGCGGAGGTGGGGAGGCAGACTTGGAATTTGGGTTCTTAATTCATGCGATAACCAAAGAACAAGACGTGTTTGGCCAAATGTTTATATGAATTATATTCTTAGTTTGACCTAAGGAATTAGTCACCTAAGTTTGGACACGACCTTTTGTTACACCCTGTATATTTATCACTATTTGAGGCTATTTGGCTTTCTATCCTGTTATGTTTACAACGCGGCTCAGACAAATAGAAAGTTTAAGAATATGATGACCTAACGAACATGTCAATGTTCACTAAATTCTCATGTATGACATCTTCAGACCCGTTGAACAACATACTGGACAACTAGAAAATGGGAGCAAAGTCAGTTCCTAGCCACACTGCAAACTTTGAAAGGGGTTCGCAGTGACCTCGGGCAAGCACAGCACAGTGGTTAGCATCCTTAACTCCAAACCAAGTGAACACCAGTTCGAATCTCACGACTGACCTAAATCCCGACTTTAATAAAAATACTTAAAGTTAGTGCAAGAGGACAAACGGTCAGATAGAGGCAGTAGGTCGTTTGTTCGAACTTGGTCACTTTACTCAATCGAAATTTGTGTCTACGTCGACAATCTGTTGTGTAATCAAATTTTGTTTAAACTTCGAACCATTTTTAGGAGAGCTACAGATTCGGTTTCCCTACAATTTTTTCAATTTACTTTAGTACACGGTGCTTACTAACAAACTCAGAAACCTGACAATTTGAACGGACGTGTCAAGATCGACCAAACTGTAACGCAAACCATCTATGTACGAACCCTTCTACAATCTCATCCAGATTTCACTTCAATTGTATAGATAGGTATTGGAAATGGCTAGCCCGAGCTGTCCACTACCTCTGGACAACATTTATATTAGTGTATATCGCGAACATTCCCTCAACTGCGTCACGGAAGGTTTTCGTCATACCTTCACTGCTGTTACAACTAACTTTGAACTCACCTCATACTGTACGTATACAAAAGTTTCAGCAGCTGTATTTGTTAAACAGCGCGGTTATGCGATGCAAACAGGCGTTGCATAAGATAAGGGCCTTAAAATACCCGATTTAGAAGCTGAAACAAAACGCCGTGGGAACTAACTACCACTCTTTCGCTCGTTAAATGCTACCTTTTGACGTACGAGGCGTGAAGAACGGGAAACCGCAGTCGAGCTAAAGAAGGAGAGAGATAAAGATTAGAGTTGGTTTGGCAACTTGCGCTAATAAGCCGTCAGCCTAATCGCAACTTGAATAACTTACTCCAGAGACGCAATAGCGCAACAAGCATTTATTTATGTAGCGGGGTCTAATTTCGGGTCGGGCTTGAAAGAGAGAGTGAAGCACACATCATTGAGTGCACGTGAGATTCAGGAAAGCATTCAGACCGACACGTACAGGCTGTGTCTACACACCACTAATCAAAGCCATCCAGAACGTAAACGTGACGTCGGTGTTTTAAGTCGTAAAATTTTATTTAAACGAGGCCTGCACAGAACAACCACTGGAAACTCGTGCAGCTGTTGAATTATCGGCCGACTATGCGTTTTAACCGATCCGATCCGTTCCAATATCGACTGATATTAAAAGCACAACTAAAATTTTAATTTTCGTACAAATGCAACTTAAGCTTGTGGTTTTGTATGGGTTCCAACTGCTGAGATTATCTTAAAAAAAAAGGGGGGGGGGACACATTTTGTTTTAAGCCTAGGATTGTTTCTGGCCACATACCCTATTCAGTTAAAAACAAATTTAAATTAAGACGTTCGATGAAAAATCTATGATTTAATTCTTCTATCACTCAGGCTACGTACCAATAAACAATATACAGCTAAAACTTATATAATTTAACAAGCATCTTTTCACGCTATTTATGCTAGCAAAAAATAAAAGTCCTTTGCTTGCGCAGCATTTATAAAGACATCTTAACGATCTTATTTCTCTTATGGCTTCAGACACGGCCGTGATTACCTTTTAATTGAGATTTTAATATGGTCGTAGTAAAACTTCAAGCGTCGGAACCACCACGTGCAACATTTTCATTACAAACTGAGCAAATGATTTTGCCGTACTATGAACGGTAAAGATTCACTCACCTTACGTTTCAACATTTCTTCGTAATTTGTTTTTGTTTAAGCGACTAATTGTATTCGGTCAAGACACGCGAATCCAAAACACGGCTTAAAGGGCAATTACATCCATTTTGACATACATGTTTTACTTTTGGATCACTTACACAATAACTATATACACAAGAACTGTGGTAAGAATACGTTACGTACGTCCGATACAACAATTTAATTACTGCATCACCAAAACACGATACGGAGACCGCCATTGTATTGTTTTGCTGGAACGCGCAGAAATTAATGCCGACAGATGGTACTCATCGATTTCGATTCGCACCTTTGAGATAGCTC
This sequence comes from Lithobius niger, assembly GCA_023313725.1. NCBI lineage: Eukaryota > Metazoa > Arthropoda > Chilopoda > Lithobiomorpha > Lithobiidae > Lithobius > Lithobius niger. The sequence goes on along the minus strand of JAHWFP010053042.1, from coordinate 20,281 downwards.
TGTTGGCTGTGAGAGCTCAAGCGTCCGACGGCCTTAGCTATTTATATTAATTAAAACGAAATTTCATCATAATTTTAATTTGCATTACAGAAAAATTTAATTATTTACGGCGTCATTTTAAGAAATTTAAAACGATGATGAAGGCATATTAATTTGCGTTGCAATACCAAATTCTCACGTGGGGGGAGGGGGGAGTTTGGAGGCGAAACTGCGTTGTACTCACGGCAGGCGGGACCGGGAGAATAATCAACGCCAACTGTTAGGAACAACAGGGAAATAATCTACATATGCTTCGTTTTGTGGGAGCAGAGGAGCAAAGGATGGAAGAAGAACATCTAGCAAAGGTGTGTCGTATGGATGAACAATTTTTGGTTTAAAAAAACATGATTTGAAAAGCGCAACTCTAGAATAAATAAACGGTACTCAGTAGTAGTGATGGACGATAAGAATAAAGTCGCTTTTCGTATCTATCTACAACATTAAAACGGAGGGCGTGTTAGTTCATTTATACATCTGCGTACACTTTCTGTATATATCAGTATATACCTTCATCCGGTAGAAATTCGAGAAAGGTGTTGGAAGAGCGGAAATTTCGACTTCATGTTGGGCATGTTTTCGTCTTTCCTCGGTCAAAGTTTGTGACCACCCAAAAAAAAAAAAAACATTTGGACGGCGGTGAGTGAAACTGGGAATTAAGTTAGCAATTGTTTAGCCTTAAATATCGCTAAATTGCACGAAAGACTATATAGCATGCGTGGAAGGGGGAGGGGGGGGGAGTATTTTTTTTTTTTACTTGATTGTACTAAAAAAAATGGATTTGCTGTAAATCCATAATATAACAAAAATGAAGCAGCAAAGCTTAAACAAAAGCTAGCTACATGAAATTGTGGTGTGACATTTTCGTGTTATTTTATAGTCGGTCAATACACAAAAAAAGAGTAAATACATGTACAGTAATCAATCTTACGTACCCTCAGTGCAGTACGATCTACCCCCCCCCCCCCCTAATTTAATGCTGGATTTACTGCAAAGTAAGGTGTTCGTAGATTTAAAAAGTGTAAAAGTCTGATGAAAAAGAACGAGGAGGACTGGCAGCTCTAAAGCAATGAAGCTTTCAGGTTTTATTTTGTAACAAAAATAATAGCGTCAGATGAGAAATCCATATCTGGTCGTTTCTTATATGATCGCTCATTTGCCATATTGTAGGGGAAAAAGTTAGGAGACGGTTTTTTTTTAAATATATAATGTGCATCTTGTGCAATATGTATACCTTTCCTCTAGTATTTCTGTGCCAAACAACACGTCGAATTACTGACGCAGTGTTAGTGCATCCTTGTTGGAGTTAAGAATATCAGTATCCGAAACATTAGAGTCTCTTTCAACATCTATTGTCGACTGTGCTTGGTATCAATTTTGCAGGGAAACGGTTTCTTTTTTGGAGCAATGAACATTGCTATCGGAAACATTACAGTGGTCCGATACCAATATGACACAAATACCGATAAACATAGATTAAACATCGATTATCAATATCGGCCAATCACTGCGATGCTGCATCATCGGACGTTATTAGAATGACTGATCAATAAACAAACAAATAAATACTATGCTCCAATCTAGAACTCATAAATTTTGCAACTTAGTAGTTGCTTTTCCGATAACAACAGAAATAAGGTCTTCACGTGTGTTGCAAATTCTGGTAATTTAGTTCAGTCGTCTCAGTAAATGGCATTTGTTCGTGAAGTTGAGAAATAGCCTATAGTACTGACAATTTTACCACAGATGTGGCAAGTAAGAGCAGTACCGACCGAAAAAACACATCTGAAACACTGACAATCGTCACTGAATCTTATGCAGATTGCTTTTACGAGAGATAATGGGTCGAGAATGTAGTGCAATTGCGGATAGATCGCATAAAACATTGAGTGCAGAATCGCCAATCACTGGTCTATTACAAGGACAGTACCTTCACTCTATTTTCAAGATTCTGCACGTGCATAGCTTTTGCAACATTTACATATTGATAAGTCTCGTACCGTCTCCTACACAGGACAAAAACATGAAAATAAAAATGTTTGCAACATTTACGTAGGTTTGAACTAATGTTGGAAACTGAGTCATACAGGAAACTCAACACGGAGGCATGTACCTTTAATCTAGTCCAGCAATCCAAAATCACAAGCCACTATGAGAATTGTTGATGTACTGCAGTCTTATTCACTATGCTGTGATAAGGCTCGAACTGTTTCTAACATATGGTACATCATCACACTGATGGAATTAGTTCGACAAGGGGCTTCAGGTTTCCTAGTCTGCCTGTAGTTTGATACTAAAAGCTCGTGTTTTGTGAGTGTAGGTTTACGCAAACTATAAGCTACTGAATGTAAAATCGTTAAAAGATGCGAACTTGATCCGACAGTTTAAAAACTTTTTACGTCATTTTAATACCTTCAAAGAAATCTTAAGATATTTTCTGCAGGGCTTCAGTGACATGTGTTGGCTAACGCCTATGGGCTTCCAAAACAGATTCTTTTTAATCACTTAAACAGATCAAATGTGATGGTTTAGTCCAAACAAGTCAAACATCCTACAGTACACTTATTCCATGCAAAAGGTTTCCTTCCAAGTAATTTGTGAAATCGGCAATGTGTGGCAACACTTGTCAATCAACACGTGAACCTAATCCGAAAAGACAATTTGGACGTTACGGCACGGGAGGCAAATCTTTAAGCCAATCCTTCTTTAATCCCACTCGAAGTTAATTAGTTGTCGGAAAGTAGCTAAAGACGTCACTAACAGTGAAGCTGACTGGGATGTTACCTCCTCTCCACTTAGCCAACGACAACAAAAGACTGAGGATTGATTAAGGAAAAAAAACGAATCCCTTGGTTAGTGACGAAATTCGTGACAGAGAACGTTTCCAAGACAGAAAATGAGACGGGTCAACAATCAACATGTGTTATGATAAAACCTCTAAAAATATTTTAGTTCCTCACATAAAATATAAACAATTTTTCAACGATGCATCCACAAAAAAAAACAGATAAGTTTTGTATTTAAGAACTCTGACATCGTATAGTGAATAACGTAAGACAAAGTGTAACACATAAGGGGCAGTGGGCGTGTCGTTGGCTGAATTTAAAGTTATTATTTTGATTACTTACAGTGATTGAATCTGTTAATGCGACTCAGCTGCTCAGCTTTTATCCCAGATAAAATAAAGTTCTTATTACTTCTTGATTAGTATACAGTAAGTCTTGATTAAATGTAGTAAAATACGAAACAAAAGGGAAACTAACGATCAGTAAAGATGACAGCATTCTTGAACATTTGTTCAACCCTTGTATGTGTTAGAGCTTGTTCTTTATTTTCTACGACCGTGAACTTCCTTAAAAGAATAAAGCCTGGCAAAATTGTCCCTTGCCTTCTGGCTCCATGGATTCGGCTGGGAGTGGTCACACATCAAGTAGAATAGAGCTCTGAATGAAGACATGACCCTAACAGGTTCAGACAATCAGCTTTCATCTTACAAATTATAAGCTTGAAGCTTATAAGCTTATAAGCTTGAAGGAACCATGTTATTTTTTGAAGACAACTGTTGGATGGTTTGAATCTGATCACATCGTTCTGCAGCATGTGTAAATGAAGTTTTAACGCATTGTCTCAACGGAGATCGGTCGAGGATCGCGTGTGGGTCACCCTTACTCCCGGTGACACAACCTTTCCTGGATGCACTTTCAATGGGACTGATGCCATTGGTTGCCGGGCTCTGGATGAAGCCTTCAATACTGATTGAGTTATTGTAACAATTGTATCACATTCAGTTGCTGTGTACTGTTCCATCTATCGATAATGGATTTCCGAGTAGTGGTCGCTAAGGCATCCCCTTGACAACGGTTGTTTGATCCTCCATTAGGCTGCTGCTAACTCACGGAACCTTGATCATGTAACTCGGTGAGTCTCTCATTGCGGCCTGTCTCTTTGAATTCTTCTCCCGCAATATTCCCTACGTAATTATGTTACCAAGTTTACCTTAAGCCTAGCTTCAGCCTGCCTTAAGACTGACTTTCGTCGCTTGTGTATTAGGCGGGCGAGCCGCTGATCACCAGACGCCATATTAAAACTGATGGAGTCTGTCATCCTTCCTTTAGGTCTGGGCTTCACAGTTAAACCTTCAATATCTAACTCGAGTGTCGTTAGGCTGTGCACCAACAAACCCGTCGACACAGTATTCAACAGAGAAAATTTATCCACAATACGTCGTCTAACAAGATTACACTTCGGACAGAGGACAAAGTTTTACAGCGAATGTTGGCTTCCTTGTTTGATACAGTTTTGTATTATTCACTGAACGACGGGCTAATGTTGGAAACGCGATATAAAGTGCACCCGTTAATAGTTTAAGATGACACAAAATAATTATTGCTTATTTCGCTAGTAGCGGCTTCACTGGTATTAACATTGACAGTGGGTTAACTGACGGGTGTTTGCGTCTATCATACTGAATGGTTAACCCTATTAACCAACAAACTTGGCGCATTGCTCTCTTCAATTTTTGTCTGCTGGCATCCAATAATTACCTGAATATATGACGGATTGCATAAATGTCAATTTCCGAGCAAAAGCCTAATTGTACCAAGTCAAAATGTTTCAGCAGTCTAAGAAAGTAGTCATAGAAAAAATTAAAGAAGAGGGAAATGCGTCAAATTTGCTGGTTAATAGGGTTAACATTGGTGGCTTCTTTTATACCAGTTTTGGTTTGGGATGGATATCATAACTTTTATAGGGTTTAGATTGCACGAAATATTACGCGTGCCTTCATCCACACTTTCACTTGGAGAGTATTTATACAGGGCGGTTCACAAAAAACTGACGACCCTAAATTTTGTCAAGTCCAACTTTTCTAGTTAGAACCCCTCAGAATCAGGAGGACAGAAATCAAATCTAATGAAACGGGAAGATTTCTGTCCTTTCCTGGTTCTGAGGGGTGCTAACTAGCAAAGTTGGACTAGAAAATTTAGGGTCGTCAGTTTTTTGTGGTCGTCCCTGTATTTATACCACGGATGTGACATCACGCTAACTCAAAGCCATGCTAAATTTCAGTAGGTTAAATCTCGTTAACCGTGATCGGAAGTGTACGTCACCGCAAAAAGTGGGGATTATCAAGTTACCCCACATTTTTACCGATAACCCATACTTTTGACACTTCCGGATCACGTGACCGGGAAAGCCCACACCAACAACCAAATACAGCGTCCAAAACGTAACGCAATAAAAAGGTACAAAAGGATGTAATTTTCTCAATACATTTGATGATTTCAATTAAAAATCCGGGTACATTTTAACAAGTACAGTGAAACTTCAAACATATAACTCCTTTTTTCTAAGGCGCACTTAACGTTTTTGTTAGTAATTTTGTTTCAAACTCTTCTTGCAATACACACCAGTCTCTTAGTGAGCCGCTTCTTTGCAACAATGATGTATTCTGACAATTAAATACTAAAACGATAAGCGTATAGAAACCAAAAACGAACTCGTTGGATGCTTAAGGTAAGGTTTAACTGACCCGAAGTCAAAACATTAAAGGAACACAAATTAACTTTCCTGTAAGGTTTCAGATACTGCAGTGTTGCTTATCTAAAACACTTAAACCATGCTATAATTTACTGTCGGATGACAATACAAACAATGATTACAACAATAATTTTGCACTTACGCACCATTTCAGGGCCACGTGCTTCTAGCTGCAACCCCCATTTTAGTAAAAGGCACTACCCTATACGCCCCTTTGCCTGTGTGCCAAAATTTAGATTTGCCAACTTTCCCTAGCAAGCTGGATAGGTGACTTTATACCCTACGATAATTAACACGGGAGCCATCGGATTAGATAGGCACTAACACAAAATCAATGTTATTGAGGGCGCGTTTCTCCATACAGGGCACGTTCTAGTGTTCGACCGATACTTCGGCGCCGATGGTTCGCTAAATTTACTAATTTTAGCGATGGTTGGACAATGAGTTTTTACTCCAACTAAAGCATTTTACTGCGTGTCAATGTGTTTGATATTACGTAGCTCCACCCAGTTGCGGAGGATTCCGTTGTCTATGTTAATGCTGAATATGAAACATTTAAAGCTCATCGGGAACTGATCGCTGCATCACCGTTGAATTGCGATCGGGCCATGGGTAGCTGCACGGTGCTCCTCGTGCTTAGGTCTGACGTGTAAAGCCCAAACCAGATTGGCTGCTCGCGACTCCCCAATGTCGCAGTATGGTGTAAAAAAAGACTTCAATATTAGTGCTTAAACACAACATCAACCATACGATTGCAGCAATTTTGACCTTGTAGACACGTAGTAGCGCATCGCTTCGCACGAAATTGTCTTCAGTCTGGAGAGGGCTTAAGGGCGCGTTTATGCAACGACTCACCTTTGCATACTCGCAGCTAGAATTTTATCGTGACGGCAAAGGTGTCGCTGCCAGGTTAACAACGTTACCTGGATTAGCTAAATCCGACATCGTTTGAGGAAATGCTTGCAATCTAATAATCCGTGACAATAAGATAAAGAATTCTTCATGACGAAAAAATTTTGCAGTCGTTTCTGTACGTACATTATTCACTGTTTTCGTAGCGAGGTGGTAGAGCTAAAACTGCCGCCATGTTGGCATTTCAGATGATTGCTAGCTTCTAGCTGCGAGAATGGAAAGGCGAGTTTGCATAAACGCGCCCTAACAGAACTAAGAATAAGCACCCGACAACATCACAAGGCTGTTTTAAAACTTAACGTCGGCCCTAGTCAACGTACAACAAAGTCAGTTGTTTATTATTAAAGTTAGTCGGGGTTAAATTAGCGTATGTTAACAGGGCCTTCTACTAACTATTGGGCACTTACTGGAAGATAGCAGTCTGCCAGGTAACCGCCTTTTTTTTGTGTGTTTTTGCTTTTTTAGGGACCACGAACCCGAATTTGAATTGGAGTCCAAAGACCTAGCATTCGTACACTAATTACTAAAGTTTAAACCTAACTACCAAAGACCCGAACAACCTCAGACCACAACAATGCTTGAAACCAGCATACCACTTATTACTAACGACAAATCTTACCGCGGACAGCAAAAATCCGACAAAGGCAGGCCACCGAACAAACTTCCCGTGTTACGACAAAACCGCACACAAACCCAAACGGCCACCTTTTTACAATTTACAACAACACCGTATCTGACAACAACATTAAGCTCCGATAACAATTAAAACGCATCGACTCGGCAGCGACACACTGGCGTGGCTAGATGTTGGTGTTCCCATATGACACGATTTCGTAACATTCAGTCGACCACACAAAAGTAGAAGATTTTATTCTAGGATGCGCTAAAACAATGGAGGATAATGTTAACATTAGGTGCTTCAAATCTGACCACAAGGCTTTCCCGTATTGTTTACTAGCTGAAGCCCGTGCTACGCACGGGTGGTGTTTGATGCATCGTTTAAAACACTGGGACGATTTCGTTCCTCATGTGTTTGTTACGGAATGCGTGTATCCCGCACTGGCTAGCAAACGATGATTTTCGTTCGCTTCACTGCCTCATTCAGTGCATCCCTTGTTCCGGAGTCCATACACTTACATTACATATGAATCTGTCCTCCGAAAATGAAAGGAATACACCTTTGTACACCTGAAACAAATAAATACGCCGTTGTACAGCGAAGTGTAAATGTTTAGCCTGCCGGCTTTGTCTTTTTTGTTCAATATTTAACCGAGTTTCAGTAATCCTTTAATTTTAATGGTGTACAACGACACAAACTTTAGCCAGCGGACTAATATTGTTGTATATAAGTGAAGCATTGTTTTATCCGTAGCGGTTGTTACGGCTTGCTCTCTCATATGGTTGTTGCGGAAGGCGTTTATCCGTCTATATTTTTTTGCACACACTGGCTAACAAATGCTGATTTTCGTTCGCTTCGCTCACTCAGTAAGCACCTCCCCTTCCCCGGACTCAACGGACTTTGATACGAATATTTACACCGGAAATACATAAATACGCCTTTCTAGAGCAAAGTCGAAACCTTTAGCGCACGGGGCTTTATCCTTTTCCCCCCATATTTGTACCGTGGGTTCGTGTATGCTATTTTATTTTACTTGATTGTGGGCAGCAAGTAAAGTGCTTTCAATATTTAACGGAGTTTCACTATTCCTTTAATTTTAGCCGTCTACAACGACAGAACCTTTAGCCAGCGGTTTAATATTAAGAAGCATATACATGAACTGAATCATTGTTTCATCCATCGTTTTAGTTTATTGGCAACAATCAGTTTTTAGTTTATTGCCAACAATCATTCCGTTTACAATAATCGAATACTGCTATTATTAGACGGGTGGCCGTCGGCCGTCGTGTGGCCGTCTCGTTGTGTCCATCTGACGCGACAACTCGATTTTATTAATAAAGATGAGGCCAAGCGACACTCAATCAGACCAGAATGATCCTTGTGTTCTCACATTCACTATCTTCCCAACTGCGGTTATTGGTTCTATTAACATTTATTCTTGTCATTTTTCATCTTTTCGTCGACATATTTCGTTGTAACGCAACGTCATCACAACTTCTTAACAACGCAGATACATCATAAGAAAATCCCACGCGACTGCGGAAAGTCTTCCACATTGCAACGCAACTAACAATGCCTTCAAAATCGGATAATACTCAACTACACATTCTAACTGCATTTCCGGTGCACGTCGTATATCATTGCGACGCCTGGTTTGCGTGGAATGAGGCATTGTTGGCTGGGGTAAAGGGTTTTATCCATTATTTTATTGATGAACAAAATGAAAAAAAAAAGAAGAAAATGCGCGTTTCAGCTAAAAGCTTAGAGTTTTAAACCAAATGATGAGGAGTTGTTAATTTCGAGGCCAGTGAAGTGAACCTCGAAATTGGCAGCCTGATAAGCTAGAACGACTCACTGATTTCGTAGATGCGGGCTTGCGGAGCCGAGTTGAACTGCTTCAAAGCGGCGACACAACAGTCACTGCATGCGCGACCGTTGTCGCGTGCTTATCGCTTGGTAAACCACTTACCTCCGTAAATGAACACTTACTTGCGACAATGAAAAGAAATGACACTGCAGTAGAAGATATAAAGAAACAGTATCAGAGGACTGAAGTGAAGCGGTCGTAATGACACGTGAAATTTTTCTCCGTCTGGGTGGCCTTCACTGAAGAACCCGGATGCTGCAACGGGAGTTTCTTCATACTTTCAACAACTTTAACCGTCCGTAATGCGCGGCTTTTTGTGGTTGAAAAAAAATCATACCAACTGATTATTACGCAAATGATCATGCTTCATCGGAATCAGTTGGTCACATTAAAAGTCACCCAATAAAGTGCTAACATTACGTTTGGTGGGGCTAATTGCTGAGCGTGAGGAGACTAAGTATGGAGGGACCTAAATTCACCCGTCTTTAATGGTCTATCTCCTAGTTTATTATAAGTATTTATTAAAAACTATAAACATCACTTCTGGTGTAAACTAAAATATTTCGTTCGTAAAATGGTCAGCAGAACACGTCACTTAGTCACTTAGATGGGGGAAATCCCATCAACCTGGAGTAAGGCAATTGTTGTCCTTGTTTTCAAGAAAGGATCCTTATCTGACCCAAACCGCCCTACAGCCCTTACCTGTGTGGCTTGGAGGCTGTGATTAGGGATAAACTCCTACTTTACCTAAATGAGTTCTCCATTATTGGACCAGACCAGTATGGTTTTCTTCCGGGAAGGTCGGCTACTGATCAACTACTCCTTGTACTCGACCGTTGGACTGGCGCCATGGATGCTGGTGCCCCATCAGACGTTATTTACTTTGACTTTAAAAAAGCTTTTGAGTCGGTAGTGCACCGCAAACTTCTATCAAAATTAAGTGGATGTGGTATCAGTGATTCCTTCTTAACTTGGCTCTCATCCTTTCTCAAAAATCGTTCTCAACAGGTTTTGGTCGATCATATACTTTCCACCGAAGCCAGTATACCTAGTGGGGTTCCTCAGGGGTCTGTTTTGGGCCCGCTTCTGTTCTTGATCTACTTAAACGACCTAACTTTGTCATCCACTTCTCCATACGGTGTAAAATTTCCTGACGACATTAAAGTTGGCACCGAAAATTCCGTCGCTGGTTCTTAACTGGTCCTGACCGAGGAGGTGGATTGGGTTTTTGAATGGTCTTGTATGTGGCAAATGCCACTTTCATCAAATAAGTGCCAGTTCCTCCACATTGGTCCTTACATACAAGATTATCAGTACTTGCTGGCTAGTGAGTATCTTTTACCTGTAGATGAAATTAGAGACCTCGGTATTTGGTTTTCGTGAGACCTGAAACCCTCTTTTCACTGTCGTAGGGTCTGCGCCTCGGCTTTCCGTCGTCTGGCTATAGTGAACAGATGTTTCACGTCCGGTAATGCAACCACGAAAATTTGGGCTTTTCGAGTGTTTGTGCACCCTTTGCTTGAGTACGCAACTCCTGTTTGGTCCCCTTATCTTGCTAAGGACATCGATTTAATTGAATCAGTTCAAAGAAAATTTACGAAAAGGCTGCCCGGTCTTCGTGATGTAGATCACATTGAACGTCTTTCTCGATCGGGTCTTGAGCTTTTGGAACTTCGTAGATTGCGCTTCGATCTTATTTTAACGTTTAAAATTTTAGATAACTTAATTTCTATTGATCTACCTTTCTTCGATCTTGCGCAACGAACTCATATCACCAGGGGTCATCCTTGGAAGCTTGCTGTTCAGGGCTCTCGTCTCGACTGCAGAAAAAATTTTTTTGCAGTTCGCGTAGTATCCGTTTGGAATGCCCTACGTTCTAAAACAGTCTGTGCTAGTTCTTTAAGTGTTTTTTCGTAACGAATTGTTGTTGGAAGACCTGTCCCCTTTCCTTAAGAGACCGTCTTAGCAGTTTTCTTAATCACCGTCCTACTTTTCCACGGTGCGGTGTTAGCGGCTGACAGCCCTTCCGCAGCCGACCACTTATCGTGGTAAATTTATTTTATTATTATTATTATTATTTCGTTCGTAAAATGGTCAGCAGAACACGTCACTTAGTCAACAACAATAATCCACTAAAATGCTTTCCAGATTAATGCGCAACGATGCTTGCTCAAACTACATTTACCACTACTGTCACTCAATCAATTATCACGCACTTAATTAAAACGTAGAAATACTCTATACCAATTCAATGCCGATAATAAAACTCAAACAACTAAGCTATCTGCTCCCCGCATGATGAAGACACGCAACTCTTACTCCATTCCTAACCTCAAGTTATTACACAATTAATAGTAGAACGGTTGATCTGGTGCAAAATTGTCGATAGGGCACACACTCCCTTGACAGTTGATAACAAGTAAAATGAGAGACTTCGTGTTTCAGCTAAAAACTTTAAGTTGACGACCTCGTAATATTCACCCGGTACGATGGAATAGCCTATTTAGTTTGTAAATGCGGACTTCGAGAGTACAATGAGATGCCAACAATAATTTACAGTGTATGTAAGACTGTTGTTACCTGCCTGAATACCTCGTAAACCGTTGTTAACGCTAGAATGAACAGATTTACTTGCAGTTTTAACCACGCCGTAATGCGTGCCCGTTTTTTTTTGTTAAAGATGAGATCAAATAATTATTACTCTTTTCACTATCAGCTGCTTCAAGTGAATGAACTAAATACTAAACTTAAAGGTGCTTGCTTCCATTACACCAATGCTTTGCTTTCTTGTGTGACATGGTTTTGTAATATTTAGTCAAACAAGGTTAAGTATTGCAAATACTGATTTCTCTAGGAAGACCAAAAACAATGAAAGATCAAGTCCTGGAAACCTGAGTGCACATGAATGGGGCCGGCTAGGGTCCACCCCTCAGAATCAGTAGAGGACAGAAATCAACGCTAATGAAACGGGGAGATTTCTGTCCTCTCCTGGTTCTGAGGGGTGCTATTTAGAAAAGTTGGACTCAAAAAATGTTGGGTCGTCAGTTTTTTGTGGACCACCCTCCATGTGTGTGAAAAGGAAATTTTGGATCTACCAATGTCATTTCTTTCTCTTTTCCTTCACACCACCTTTCACTCGACTTAATTCCCACTGTTGATTGCTGCGAAGCCGGCTATGCTTACACATGATTAAAATCGTTAATTTTAATACCAGAACTGATGCCATACATGTCCCAATGTCACTGCCTGACAAATATTAGGTTGTTTCTTCTCCACCGTTATCACAAGTTTCTATACACTGTTCTGAAAGGTTTGGCTGAAAATTTTGCAGCATATGCAAATTAACCTACACTTATACTTCTTCCCGCGATACGCAAGAACGTCAGAAGAAAAAATTAAAAGTTTGTCACACACTCAGCGTTTTCGCACCGATGTCACGAAAACTTGGCGGCACAGGTTGTGGACCATTGTCACAGCGCCATTCAGTGTATCACTATCACCCAGTGGATATCCTTAGGCCTCTCTTAATTGCTGAACTGAAAAACGTCGAGTTTTACTACATATAAGGGTGCACACACGCAACGTAAATTGTTATTTATTAGCTGTAGATTGGTTGGTTACTTTTTGACGGATTGTTTTCCTTTTGAACAGTCGACATGATGGCTACCATGGCATTGAAGCGTAGCATGACACATAAACGATTGTTCATCTTTCAAAGAGGTATCGGTTTATAATAAGAGGAAAACAATTCCTACTTTAGTAGAAAACGGTACAATGATTTGTAAATGCCAACATTCGACGGTTTCTTTACGAATCGACAAACCAAAATGGGCGCCACTAGAAAGTTGTTGTTTCACGGTAGAAAGAGTGAAATAGGCAATGATGAGAAAAATATAATTCAGCCTTCTTTTATTATTATTACTAGCGGAAGCCCGTGCTACGCACGGGTGGTGTTTGATGCACCGTTAAAAACACTGGGACGATTTCCTTCGTCATGTGTTTGTTACGGAATGCGTGTATCCCGTCTATGTGTACCCTGGCTAGCAAACACAGTTTTTCGTTTGCTTCATTCCCTCATTCAGCGTGTCCCTTGTTCCGGAGTCCATACAGTTACATTACATATGATTCTTTCCTGGCAAAATGGTTGGAATACGCGTTTGTACATGTGAAATAAATCAATACGACTTTGTACACCTGAAATAAATAGATAGGCATTGGAGAGATTGTAAGGGAGGATTAAACAAACGAAGCTTTAACAATCAGCTAGAGGGCAAGCGGGCTCATTCTTGCCACGGTAGCAAAGACAAAAGGCGAGCGACCGACAATGAAAACGGATATGTGCTCTATCAATTACTTGCGGCCGTCTTGTGGCGGCCGTCTTGTGGCCGTCTCGTTGCTGTCCATCCTAGGCGACAACTCGATTAACAAACGAAGCTTTAACAATCAGCAAGAGGGCGAGCGGGCTCATTCTTCCCACGGTAGCAAAGAAAAAGGGCGAGCGACCGACAATGAGAACGGATATGTGCTGTATCAATTACTTGCGGCCGTCTTGTGGCGGCCGTCTCGTTGCCGTCCATCCTACGCGACAACTCGATTTTATTAATAAAGATTGCTATTACTAGGGCATCCCCCAGCATATGACTGGTTTTATAGAACATTGTTGAGATTTCCCGTTTACATGAAAATACTGTGATTTCCCCGGATTTCCCATTAGCAGTCGCCCAAGCTTTCATTAGATTTAGCTAGGGCAGTCCCCAGTATATGGCCGGTTTTATAGAGTGGTTGTGATTTTCCGTTTGCATGAAAATGCTGTGATAGTCGCCCAAACTTTTATTAGATTCAGACTTAGATTCAAGAGTTAAGAGATATAGAGGCCTAGATCTCGTTTCCATGAAAATACTGTGACTTGAAAAAAAACATGACGTCATCAGTACTGCGCCTCTTTGTTGAAACAGTACGAATAATTACTTATACAGACAATTCTAATGAAAGAAAAAACAAACAAAAGAATTAAGATTATCGACATTCCCACTGCGAACGTCAATAGAATCTATATAATTAAGATCGTATTATTTGTTTGTTTGTGTGTGTGTCGCCAGATCACCGACATTCCCACAAATAATTCATATGGAATGTCTGCCAAACGGAATTGTCTGTTCTGTATAAGTAATGATTCAAACTGTGTTTTCAACACAGAGGCACAGTACGGGTGACGTCATATGTTTTTCCAGTCACAATAGTTTCATGCAAACGGGATTTAGGCCGCTATGTCTCTTAACCCTGAATTTACCTGAATCCAATGAAAGTTTGGCCTACTGTTAATGGGAAATCACAGTATTTTCATGGAAAAGGGAGTTTTAATTGCTTTATAAAACTGGCCGTATACAGGGGGCTGCCCTAGTACCACGACCTTAAATCGGAAGTTAGCATTAAGGACCTTGGAGTATACCTGTCATCAGACTTAAATTTCTCTAATCACTAATCAGGTAGTTTCCAGGGCAAAGCGAATTGGATACATGCTAAGACGGTGTTTCACTTCTCGTGATGTTCCAACTTTAATTAAAGCTTGTACCATTTATGTGCGGCCTATTCTAGAATATGCCAGTCCCCTCATGGTCTCCTCATCTATTAAAAGATATCAAACGTATCGAATCTGTACAAAGATCTTTTACCAAATATCTTTTAGGATGCTATAACCTCTCATATGTACAGCAACTAAACTACCTTGGCCTTGAGTCTTTGGAGCTGCGGCGACTTCATGCCGATCTTTGCCTTACTTTTTCCAATTTACGTGGACTTGTTGATTTAGATCCAAATCTCTTTTTCTGTATTCGTGGCAATGGGTATACTAGAGGTCATATCTTTAAACTAAGAGTAGCAGCAGTAAAAAAAGATTGCAGAAAGTACTTTTCCTCAAACCGTGCGGTGTATCCGTGGAACTCCCTACCATCGGAGTTGGTGAACTCCACCAGTCTACAGCAATTTAGACGTGGTCTCAAAAAGACTGATCTTTCGAAATGTTTAAAGTGCTTCTGATTTTAACTTACTGCAACAGTGTGATGTTAACATTTTTTGTAGCAGCCATCCAAGTGGCAGTCATATTTTTCTATATTAATATATTAGTTATAATTGTTCTTAATCGTTTTTAATTGTCACAATTGTTTTAATTTGTTTTAGTTATTTTAATTGTACGAATTGTTTTAATTTGTTTTAGTTATTTTAATTGTCTTTAATTGTAACAATTGTTTAAATTTGTTTTAGTTATTTTAATTGTTTTTAATTGTGACAATTGTTGGCTGTATTATAATTTGTAGGACAGGTGTTAGTGGATACTAAGCATCCCTTCCTGATTTCCGTTTGCCAATTTTTGGTATTAAATTTAGTTTTTTTTTTTTTAATTTAGTAAGGATAAACGAGATTTCCACTGCGGACACACACACAAGCAAACAAACATTAGGATCTTAGTTATATAGATTCCAATGCTATACACGGTCCGGTAACATTTAACTTTCGACTCAAAAAGACTATCCACGAAGCTTGAGTGCTCTCGTCGGTGAGATACGCCTCTTTGGTCCGATCATCAGAAGCTACATTGAAAGACTACAGAAAACCTTAAATAAAACTACCAAAGCGCATTTTATACTTTGTTCCACATTATGTTTGCAGGAAACTGACTGTATGACGCCACGTTTCCTTCCACTGCGAGTGCAAAAAACACGTAAATATCCCACTCGTAGACTCTAACTGTCTACAAGTCTGATATCCGCATGTTTTTGCACTTGTAGTGCAAGGATACGAGGCGTCATATAGTCAGTTTCCTGCAAACGTAATGTGGAACAGACTATAGCACTAGAAATGGAAAAACATCTAAAGAAATCCTCACCGAGAATAACCTATTAACTTTCAAAATCTTTACATACATCATAATCTCTACAAACGACTATTTAGGAATAACAAAGCCTGGCTCCAGCAACCTCCTTGACGAAACTCGTACTGTAATCCCATCAATCCTTAACGAAATCTCATCAGATATCAGGTTAAACCTTAATGGTCAGAACTTAAAAAATAAATAAATTAATTGGAGTCGCAATCTGTCATTGCTCAGCACAGGAAATTCTATAATGACCCCAGGCGCCTACTTTTTAGGCGCCTGCTATTGTTTTTTTTAGCCCAGTATAATACTATATAACCTTCTAAATTGAGATACAAGACTCTGTTACAGTATGCCTATTTATTCATGTTAGTGCACATACCAAGCTTGCGAAAGCTTTGTATCCTTTTCGAATGTAAACATGTTGTACAGTCATTATTATTACTAGCCACATCGCTCCCTCCGTTGGTGTCGTCTCGCTTCGCTCGAGGTGGCTTGCGTGAACAAACTATGACGTCATGAACAAACATCAGGAAAATAAAAAAAAGTTGATGTTATTTTTGCAAGTGTTTTCGCGTACTTGAGGGTCATAATATCAAGTTACAGCGATGAAAATAGGCCTAACCGAAGCGCAATTTAATTATCTTTCATTTGGTCCTATTCACATCTTTGTAGGTGCCTTGGTTCCAGAGGAGAAGAGGTACAAACACGAACGTACGTCATACTTTTTTTAATGATGTTAAGATTGTCATTATTGTTATATTTCGTTATACTTCCTTTTTGTTATTTATGACAGGTTGTTTGTGTAAGGCGAGATTTTTTTTTACGGGAAATGGGCATCTCATGGTTAAAAAATAAAGTTAATCCAGTAAAAAGCGTTTGGAGGGCGAGAAGGCCCGTTGCATTTTTCGATGCAAGCCTTCATTGAGTAAGGGGGGAACGAAGATCCAGTAGGAAAAGTGATCTTTATCAAATGGCAGACAGAATAAAGAGTTTTAACCGCCTTGCCATCCAATGTAAAAATCGCGTGAATCCTTTTCCTGTTTTCAAGTCTTTCAGCAAAAAAAGAAAAGCGGAATGCCGTGCCAGAAACGCCGTGGAATGAGTGACATTTAGTGACTGACGACCGCCCAGCCCTACTGCCACCCACAGATGAAAGCTTTCGGATTTTACCACTGTACGGCGCCACTTATCCCAGACAAACACGTCGGGTCGCGTGCCATATGTATGGATGCTAATTTTTACAAAACTTTTTGGGATGAAATAAAAAAAATTGTATGCCTGCAGTTGCTGAGATTACAAAATCACCGCTACTATTACACCATCACTAATAGACTGAAAATTGTCTTTGGTAACGTTATCCACCCGAAGCAAAGCGGCTTTATGAATCGGAGGTTTACTGGCGAAATATTAAATTAATTATTGGTATAGTGCAAACTAACCATAAAAAGAATACTGCATATTTGATACGATTAATAAGACATTTTTGTTCAATTGTTTGAAAAAGTTCAATTTTGGGCCTTGTTTCGTGTAGTGGGTTAAAACCTTCTAGATGGTGGGCTGCGTTGGGCAGATGATCGGGTGTTAAAACCCTCGTTAAAACCCTTTGACCCTTTTTTTTTAAACCTTCTAGAAGAATGACGGTGTTGCGTGTTGACTGTCTTGAGTAGAGCTGCTTGGTTTGAATCAGGATAGGATGTCCATGATTGTCACCACTGTTATTATTTAATACTAGCAGAGTCGCTCGCTTCGCTCGCTCATTCCGCATCGTCTCGCTCCCCTACCCCTCCCCCTCCCCCCCGTCTGGCTCCCCCCCCCCCCCATTTAATTTGTCGTTCGGTCGGTAGATGGCATCGTATGTTCGCGCTGCTGGCCGTTGCGTTCCGGGCGTAGCTACTATCTCAGCGGGGCTTGGCTGCTAGTCTTATAATTTGCCGTTCCGTCGGTAGATGGCGGAGATGGCATCGTATGCAGCTGCTGCAGATGCAGAGTGCTGCTGCACTGCTGCCGGTGGCTTGCGGATCTTATGTAATTATATATATAGATTGCAGCACAAGTAATAATGGCCTGCTATACATCTGAAACCATCACATGATTAGAGGAAATTGTGAAAACAATGCAGTGGTAGAAATTTCGCAATATGCCGAAAATACAGCTGATAACGATGAAAACCAAGTAAAAGCAATAGTAATGCTCTTAACCAATTTGAAAACTGTTCTGGCCTTAAGGCTAATCTTCACAAAGCTACTTTACTCCCAGTTGCCACTGCAAATCTGTGAAACCCTAATACCCTTCACGTTACGGATAATGTCAAATACCTCGTAATAACAGTGGAAACAATCGTTTACATTTTAACTGTAACACTGTTTTCCAAAACATGCTTATGAGATTTAATATTTGGCTGTCTTGCCAGTTGACTTATTTGGGAAGATCACTTTTGGCAAAAGCTGAAGGTTTTGAGTTAAGTTTGCTCACATGGCCTTTGTTTTGCATATTTGCACAATTTCCAAAACAAGGTCAACAAGGTAATTAAGTCAATTTATTTGGGAACACAAACAATCAAAAATTCCTTAAAGTTTAAGGAATTTTTGATTGTTTGTGTTCCTAAATAAATTATATCAAAACTACGATATTGATAGAGGAGGCGTTAACGTACAGTTCCTGACTTCATTACTATGAACGTTTCTTTAAAACTGATGTAGATTAAGCATCTTTTTAAAAGAAGAAGCGATTCGGCAGTGTATCGTTAACAACTATGGTGACTGTTTCCTTCTAAACTGCAACTTTTAAATTTCTGCGCTGTTCTTACAATGTGACCCTTTCTACAAAGACATCCTTATTGCCTGGTTTCCTCACAACAATACGATATTTCCTCACAACCGCTAGAATAACACAGGTATTACCTCAGGGAAAAAAAACTTTAAAAAAAAAGAATGGTATGAACTGAACGTTTTTCACATTGGCAAGATTCTTGTTTTGACGATAATGGTGACATTACACCATATCATATTTTTATCCACAAGTTTAACCTATCTAACTGCCTTGACAATTATAATAAGCTGGTTCAAGCTATCCCGCTAAAAATTAAAGTCGAAGCAATAAATCTCATGCTCGACTTTGATAACCTTCTTTCCATGATACTGAACCCAACAGCCCGGACCTACTAAAGTTCTGCAATCAAACAATCATGTCAAACAATATTACCACTATATTTGTACAAAGTAGTAAAGTACAATCAGAAACCTGAACACTCAAACCTATGCGATAATCCCACCTGGAAAAAAAAAACATCTTTTCGCAATTCCATTTTAATTGGCAAAAGAATTGGACTTTCCACCTTGAATTCCCTGTGATGTGACCATAAATATCCACCAGATGCAATACACAATTTTGCACAGACCCTTTCTCTGCAAGAAATACCTCAAGTTTTCATTAAGGAGAATTGTGCTGAATGTTTGCAGGAAGAGGGCATTTGTAAAATGCAGCGAAATCAAAAATTTCTCGAAAAACTTCGAAAACTGGTGGGTTGGTCCATGTGGTCAAATGGCAAGTTTTTGACTGACCACTGACGCTATTTTTTTCGGTCTTTGTAGTAATTCCAGCCGTCATCTTATAGCCGACTTTTGTTTACTCATTGCAAAGTGGATTATTTACAAATGCAGACTAGGAAAAACTAAACGCTCACTTCTTTACAGCATAACAATTTCTTAACTGCAACAAATCTGCAGAGTAAGAGTGCCATCTAAAATCAACTTAAACTTCTAAATCTTTTGAAAATCTTTGAAGATCACCTAGCAGTGTAGGAACTTCATCGACAAGGATTTTTATTTTATTTCTGCGTACGTACCTTTTTCTGTCCACATCTCCCCCCCCCCCCCCCCCGTACTTATTTTTTTTCCTTTGAATTTTTTCCCCTTTTGCAAAGTGTTTGTTTTGTTTTTTATGGTGATTTTAAGGAATGATTTTGTTTGCTGATTTGCCTTTCCTTATTTTGACGCATTTGAGATTTTTTGGACTTTTGTAACTCGATTTACTTTTTATTGTAATTCATTTTAATTTTGGTAATAAAAAAAAGAACAAGTGAAAAAAAAAGTGCCGTTCTGTGAGGACAAGAGTGAATCGTGACGTAGGGCATTGCTTCGCTAAGCCTATTATTAGGCAGCGACGCCGGACATCTAATCTAAACAATCAACTTAACCGAGATAGAGAAAGTAGCACAGCGAATAATCTCATCATTAGTGACTGGAAGCCCTTCAGGAAGGCGCCATTGATTGAGAAGCCAACACGGTGCTCTGGAGACAAGCTTGGAAGAGGTCAAGATGTACATTCCAATTCGAGCTTTCCAATTCAGTTCCGAGGCAGTAAAATGTTGATGGCCATCGCAAACAAAAACTGTCCTGGTAATGTGGTGCTTGAAGACGTAAGTAAGGGGCGGCCC